>WNWK01051072.1:0-12609 GCA_009830355.1 Cherax destructor
AAGCATCAAAGTTAGCCTGTCTTTCATAGGCTTATGTCCTGGCTGTGCCTTTTCCTCCTGAGTAATGAAGGTCCTGTTGGGCATTTTCTTCCAAAACAGGCCTGTTTCATCACAATTAAACACTTGTTGGGGAGGAATTGTTCAGCCTCTATGTACTCCTGAATTCAGGCACATTTTTTTCAGCCGCACTTTTGTCAGAACTGGCTGCCTCACCATGCCTCACAACACTATGTATGCCACTTCGATTCTTAAATTTGTGAAACCAACCTCTGCTGGCTTTAAATTCGCTCACTTCAGCACTCGTTGCAGGCATTTTCTTAACGAGATCATCATGCAACTGCCTTGTTTTTTCACATATTATTGCCTCCGAAACACTATCTGCTGCTAACTGTTTCTCGTTGATCCACACCAACAACAACCTTTCCACATCTTCCAGCACTTGTGATCTCTGTTTTGTGATCACAGATGAACCTTCGCAACAACAGCTTCCTTGATTTTACGTGTATTTTCCTTGGTCACAATGGTAGCGATGGTAGAATAGGCTTTACCATACAGCCTGGCCAGCTCAGTGATACGCACTCCACTTTCATATTTTTCTATTATCTCCTTCTTCAGTTCTATCGTATTTCTGTTCCTCTTGCCAAGGCTTACCACTAGGAGCTTTCCTTGACCCATGGTAGCTTATTTAGCAGTTGCAAGCACTAAAAACAGTGGAATAATGACAATATACTGGTATGAATGCGTGGGTGTGGGTGGGTGGTCGCCTCGCTTGTAAACAATAGCACACTGACGCTCCCTGGAGTGCGCGCTCAGCTGGGCTGCCAGCGGACACGTCCGGTACGAATGTCGTTAACCGGCTAAACATCGTTAACCGAATCTTTAACGTCAAAAATATCGTTAACCGAAATTATCGTTAACTGACATCATCGTTAACCGGGTATGACTGTACAGTGGACCCTCGGTTTTCGTTCACCTCCAAACTCAAACAATTATGTAAGTGTATTTTCGTAAGTGCTTTTGTAAGTGTATTTTGGGGGTCTGAAACGACTAATCTAATTTACATTTGTTCTTATGGGAACAAATTCGTTCGTAACGGCACTCAAACAGCATTCTGGAAAGAATTTTCAACGAAAACCTAGGGTCCACTGTACAGTGGACCCCCGGTTTATGTAATTAATTCGTTCCAGAATTAATTACAGTGGTACCTCGAGTTACGATGGTCCCCAAAATCGCCCTTTTATGTAAGTTTATTTTTTTAAATGCTTTTGTAGGTATATTTTTGGGGGTGTAAAAGGACTAGTCTATTTTACATTATTCCTTATGGGGATAAATTCGTTTGGTAATGGCACTTGAACAGCATTCTCGAACGAAAAAATATCGTAACTCGAGGTACCACTGTACATAAACGTTCAAGTGCTGTTACCAAACGAATTTGTTCCCAAAAGGAATAATGTAAATTAGATTAGTCCTTTTAGACCCACAAAAATACACTTACAAAAGCACTTACAAAAATACACTTACATAATTGTTTGAGTTTGGAGCAGGTAGGGTAGGTTCGTCAGGACACCGGACAGGTGTTTGGAGCAGTATGTAAACCGGGGGTCCACTGTATATATCATCATGTACCTTGCCTGCATTCCAGGGAATACAAATCAAGGAACTTCAACTGTTTCCAGTAATTTAGGCACTTTATCATACTTATATGTGCCATGAAAGTTCTCTGTACATTCTCCAGGTCTGCAATTTCACCTGAAAAGGGACATTAGTGTACAGCAATATTCCACCCTAGAGAGAACTAGCGATTTGAAGAGAATTGTCATGGGCTTGGCATCCCTAGTTTTGAAGGCTCTCATTATGCATCCTATCATTTTCCTAGATGTGGTAGATGCATTGTTGTGGTTTTTGAAAGTAAGATCCTCTGACATTATCAGTCCTAGATCTTCACATTAATTTTATGCTCTATTGTGTGGTTGGAATTTGTTTTATATTCCAATTCAGTTTTGGTTTCCTCAAGTTTTCCATATTGGAGTATAATTGAAATTTCTCTTCACTGAATTTCATAGTATTGTTTTCTGAGGCCCATTTGAAGATTTGGTTGATGTCTGCTTGGAGACTTGCGGTGTCTTCTATGTATGACAATGTCATGCAAATTCGGGAATCATCAGCAAAGGAAGACACAGTGCTGTGGCATACATCTCTGTCTATGTCAGATGTAAAGATGAGAAACAGGATGGGAGCGAGTATTGTACCTTGTGGAGCAGAGCTTTTCACTGTATCTGCCTCAGACTTTACTCTGTTTACTTTATTCTTTGTGTCCTGTTTGTTAGTAAGTTAAAAATTCATCTACCAACTTTTCTTGTTATTCCTTTATCATGCAGTTTGTGTGTTATTACACCATGATTGCATTAGTCAAAGGCTTTTGCAAAGTCTGTGTATACTACATCCACATTGTGTTTGTTCTCCATAGCATCCAATATCATGTCATAGTGGTCCAATAGTTGGGATAGGTAGGAGCGACCTGCTCTAAACCCATGCTGCCCTGGGTTGTGTAACTGAAGGGTATCTAAGTGAATGGCTATCTCTTTTCTTAGAACCCTTTCAAAGATTTTTATGATGTGGGACATTAGTGCTAACAGACAGTACTTCTTTGCAATTGCTTTACTGCCACCTTTGAGGAGTGGGGCATCTTGCAGTTTTTGATGAATACGAAGTTCCACAAGTCTGTACCTTGGGCAGGTGCATGGGCATGTCATTTATTGCTTTTTCAAAGTCTTGTGGTGTTGTGATGATATCAAAGATTTTTGAATTAACCAAATTTTGAGTCTTGGTCTTAAAAAAAATCGTTTAGATTATTGACTCTTAGTTTGGTTAATGGCTCACTAAACGCCCCTTGTTATATGCAGCATTTTGGGCAAATTAGATCAGTTTTGTCAAAGGATGCAAACCATACCAGTCAACTAACACCCTGGTACATATTTTACTGATGGATGACAACTGGACAGCAGGTATTTTAAGGAAACATGTCCTAATGTTTTCCAGCTGTATCGGGGATCGACCCCTGGATCACAGTGTGTGAGCCGAGTGTGCTAGTGATCGAGCTATGAGCTGATGCACATTATGACCAGGTTAGTACCCATCAAGCTTAGTTTGCATGAAAGCAAATTTGTCATTATACTAAAATACAAGCAGGCCCAACTTTAGAGTACAGTGGTACCTCGGTTTACGATGGTCCCCAAACTCGCCCTTTCATGTAAGTTTATTTTTTTAAATGCTTTTGTAAGTGTATTTTTGGGGGTCTAAAAGGACTAGTCTATTTTACATTATTCCTTATGGGGATAAATTCATTTGGTAATGGCACTTGAACAGCATTCTGGAATGAAAAAATATCGTTAACCGAGGTACCACTGTACTTCACTTTACAGCAGGAAAAGTTGGTAGATGGATCTATAATTTCCTAACATGTAGAACACAAAGAGTAGTAGTCAACAGAGTAAAGTCTGAGGCAGCTACTGTGAAAAGCTCTGTTCCACAAGGCACAGTACTTGCTCCCATCCTATTCCTCATCCTCATATCAGACATTGACAGGGATATAAGCCACAGTGCTGTGTCTTCCTTTGCAGATGACACCCGATCTGTATGACAGTGTCCACCGTTGAAGACACTGCAAGACTCCAAGCAGACATAAACCAAATCTTTAAATGGGCTGCAGAAAACAATATGAAGTTCAATGATGAGAAATTTCAATTACTAAGATACGGAAAACGTGAAGAAATTAAAATCTCATCGGAGTACAAAACTAATTCCAACCACACAATAGAGCAAAAAACTAATGTCAAAGACCTGGGAATGATCATGTCAGAGGATCTCACCTTCAAGGACCATAACAAAGTAGCAATTGCATCTGCTCGAAAAATGACAGGATGGATAATGAGAACCTTTAAAACCAGGGATGCCAAGCCCATGTTGACACTTTACAGATCGCTTGTTCTATCTAGGCTGGAATATTGCTGAACACTAACTGCACCTTTCAAGGCGGGTGAAATTGCCGACATTGAAAATGTGCAGAGAACCTTCACCGCACGCATAAGTGCGATAAACCACCTCAACTACTGGGAACGCTTGAAGTTCCTAAACCTGTACTCTCTAGAACGCAGGCGGGAGAGATAAATTATTATATACACATGGAAAATTCTCGAGGGCTTAGTACCAAACTTGCACACAAAAATCACTCCTACGAAAGCAAAAGACTCGGCAGGCGATGTAACATCCCCCAATGAAGAGCAGGGGTGCCACTAGCACGTTGAGGGACAACACAATAAGTGTCAGGGGCCCAAGATTGTTCAACTGCCTCCCAGCATACATCAGGGGGATTACCAACAAACCCCTGGCTGTCTTCAAGCAGGCAGCACTGGACAGGCACCTCAAGTCGGTACCTGATCAGCCGGGCTGTGGTTCGTACGTTAGACTGCGTGCGGCCAGCAGTAACAGCCTGGTTGATCAGGCTCTGGTCCAACAGGAGGCCTGGTCACAGACCGAGCCGCGGGGGCGTTGACCCCTGGAATTCTCTCCAGGTAGACTCCAGGTAGACTCCAGGTAGACAGCGCTTCGCTAATACAGTGGTTTTCATTTATACCCATTCTTCATTTATTCAGACTTCTTATAATATATTAACCACTCACTATATGTTAAGGATTAAAGTATTTTAACCCTTTCAGGGTCCGTGCCATAGTTCTACGGCTTTGAGTTCAGGGTCCAAACCGTAGTTCTACGTCATGAGCTCAGCTCACTCAGATAAGCTGTGAGCGGTAAATTTGGGTTTGGATATGAGAGAATACATCTATGTGGTAAGTGTGCACCACATAAAACAAATCCTGCAGCACACAGTGCATAATGAGAGAAAAAAACTGAAACCATAATTTTCGATTAAAACAGCGACTTTGCAGTGTTTTTTCGTGTACTTTTTATAGTTGTATTTGCGATTTCTTGATCTCATTTGATAGAATGGAAGATATGTTACAGATATAGAGATGATTTTGATTGATTTTAGTATTGGAAATGGCTTGAAACTGAGCTCAAAATAGTGGAAATGTTAAATTTTTGCCAATGTTCAAGAGTAAACAAATGACCTCACACGTCTAATACGCGCCAGCTGGTGGGTCTAATATACGTTCACAAATGTGGTGATATTATTTGTACAATTATTGCAATATTGCATAACAGTAAATCTTCCATTTTTTGGTTTGAATAAAAATTCATTATGTGAATAAAAAATCAAAATGGAATTCATTTGTAAAGACTGAAAACATAACTAATGAACAGAGGAAATGTTAGTTTAGTGCCAGGAATGCCTGCATTGTTTATTCTGCACCCTATTTTGAAATTGGAATATTTTGAACTTTAGTTAAATTGGCTAAATTTCCAATTTCCAATCACTTTATTTTGTAGTTGAAACAGTTGCCTGGGCGATTTTGTGTGCTCAATCGATAGAATAAAAGTAATACTAGTGAAATAGCAAAGAATTTGGTCGACTGGAATAATGTAATTGGCCTAAAATGGGAGTCAAAATTGGCAAAATCACCGATGCGTAAATATCACTGACGCATCAAAATTCGCGAGAGCATAATTTCGTCAATTTTCAATCAAATTTCTCTACCATTTCATAAGAAAAAATAAGAATTTTTTTTTTTTTAAATTCTTGGACACTGGCGCATCCCTTCCAAAAATGGCCTTGGACCCTGAAAGGGTTATGGTAGATAATGTGTGTACTGTATATGCATTTTTTAGGCCAGCTCTATTGCTCACTTAATGTATGATAGTGTAAACATGTTATCAGGCTTTTATATGCATTTGAAAGTGAAAAAAGATTATGATTCACTTCACAGTGATTTTTGCTTTACAGCAGCAGCCTGGAACCTAACCTGCTGTAAAAGCAGGGCCCACCTAGAGTTAAAAAATTTGGAATTAGTTAACTTCCATGCCATAAGTTGAGAATGCCTCTTTCAATCAACTTCAACCCTGGTGTGTTTTCCTGAATTATGCTATTGAGCAGCATAAGTTCCAATTTGATTAAACAGTGATACTGATTTTCATTCACTAAAGAATATGCCTCTTCTAAATGACTTCAAAATATTCATGCTGCCATTTTTAAGAAGGATGATGCCCTATCAGTTTGGAATGTGTATCTGAAAATTATAAAATTTACTGAAATTGTAAAAAAAAAAAAAAATTGCAATTGCTGGAGTCAAAGCAATTACTGAAGGATGCCTGTTCTTAGAGACATGAAGCTTTCAGTGTTGGAAAGCTTTTACATGAAAAGAAAGCTTGCTTTTCACTATTAGCGAAGTAAATTTAAAATTGCCAATTTCATTAAATCAGTTGGTTTCCCTGTAATAACTAATGTTTGATCAGCTTCAAATACAAAGAATTCATGTATCATAATTAAAATTATTTTTGTATTGAATTTGGGTTTTACAAGTGCCAATTTACCAATTTTTTCATACAAAATTTTAGCCAATTAAAAGTTCTTAAATAAGAGTTTTTTTGTTTTCTTAAAGGAGGCTCTTGTTCCTAGGAGCTATCCATTCCCCAGGCAAGGTATAATGCATATGGGTTTAGCACTTCACCACGAAAATAAAAATAAATAATAATTTCTTGAATCACTACTTTATACTTTTCTCTAGTGAACTTTAGCTAGTTATGTGTAAACTAATTATCAAGCATAAAAAATAGCAAACGATGAGAGTTCACAAAAGAATAAATAATTCACTTTGGCTTTTTCTTGGGTAATCCTAGGTCATTTACACTATGTATGATAACTGTACTTATGTGTACCTGAGCCTAAATAAACTCACCCATCGTGAAGAACTGTGAATCTGGTGCTGGTGTAAGTCTTGCTGACATGGTGGTGGAAGTCGAAGTTCTTGCCAGCCCATAAGAGAGGCATCAGTGTTGTCTTGCGGTCACTCCTGTAGTTGTCCCGAAGCTCCTTTTGGATCTTTTCTGAAGGGAGTGAAAATTCTACATCTGTGATCACTTTTACTTATGGTTTCAATTAATTTAACTAATATTGTCTCCATAAATCTTAGTAAAAAAGATAATATGTACATATAGTTGAGGCCTGGTCACAGACCGGGCCGCGGGGGCGTTTACCCCTGGAATTCTCTCCAGGTAAACTCCAGGTAATATAACAATCATTAAGAGAGTCGATGTTATGGTAATGAGTACTGGATATGTAAAGTAATGTATAATATTTCTACTTTCTTCTATTATTTTTAAAAATTATTTTATATTTACATATGAATGCACGTAGTTTTATTTTTACATATACAGTAGGCCCCGGCCTTACAGCATTCCGCTAATACAGTGATTTCAAATTATGACCAAAACTTTCTATATGGCGAGCGGTCTTTCAAATACGGCGGGTAACACCTGGTTTGTTTACATTCTCTGTGAGCACATCTCTCTATTATGTCTGGAAACTTTCCAAAATTTCAAGTTTTAAAGTTATTGCATATTTTATATGTGTTCTGATAATAATACTTGTGTACCTGTACCTAAATATACTTACACACTGTGCTGGCATGCAGGTACACATTAAAATCACTAAGAGTGTCCCTCTAGTTTTAACGCCATAGTAATACAGTGGACCCCCGGTTTTCGTAGTCATCGGAGTTCGTAAAATTCGGAATTAGTAACATTTTTTCGTAAAAATATTGGTTCGGTGATAGTAGATCCACTCGGAGATAATATTTCGTCTGGGACGCGTACGCCCGGCCCGACGCACCATTCTCAGTCAGTGTGCCATTGTTTACCAGCCAGTGAGGGTCACCCCATGCTTCATATGATACATTATTCCATTGTTTTTAGTGCTTGCAACTGCTAAATAAGCCACCATGGGCCCAAAGAAAGCTCCTAGTGCCAGCCCTGTGGTAAAGAGTGTAGCAGGCATGCAGAGAGCATAGCAGGCATGCAGGGAGCGTAGCAGGCATGCAGGGAGCGTAGCAGGCATGCAGGGAGCGTAGCAGGCAAAGGTGAAATTGCTGACCTAGAAAATGTGCAGAGAACCTTCACAGCACGCATAACTGTGATAAACCACCTCAATTACTGGGAACGCTTGAAGTTCCTAAACCTGTACTCCCTAGAATGCAGGCAGGAGAGATACATTATTATATACACTTGGAAAATCCTAGAGGGATTAGTACCAAACTTGCACACGAGTCACTCCCTACGAAAGCAAAAGACTCGGCAGACGATGCAACATCCCCCCAATGAAAAGCAGGGGTGCACTAGCACGTTGGGAGACAGCACAATAAGTGTCAGGGCCCAAGACTGTTCAACTGCCTCCCAGCGTACATAAGGGATATTACCAAGAGACCCCTGGCTGTCTTCAAGCAGGCACTGGACAGGCACCTAAAGTCGGTACCTGACAACTGTGTGCGGCCAGCAGTAACAGCCTGGTTGATCAAGCTCTGATCCACTATGAGACCTGGTCACAGAACGGACTGTGGGGGCACTGACCCTCGGAACTTTCTCCAGGTAAACTCCAGGTACTCCAAACAATGAAAAAACTTCATCCTCTCCCCTCCTCCCGTCTTCCAAACATCAATAACTCTTCAATAAAGGTAAGTGACATGTTATTATACTTTTATTCTTCATGTCTCATTGTTTTCTGTGTAATTTAATGTATATTTAATAACAAAAAGAAAATTATTTTAATACTTTTGGGTGTCTGAAACGGATTAATTGAATTTCCATTATTTCTTATGGGGAAAATAGATTCGGAGTTAGTAATATTCGGTGTTAGTAATGCTCTCTGGAACGGATTAATTACGAAAACCGGGGGTCCACTGTACTACGTAATAATAATCACTCTTGGGCACATTAAATGTCTTATTTTACATCAATATAGACATTTCCATTAATCCACCTATGATATTTTCTTCAAAATTATATAAGAAACATGTTACATAACATATAAACATGCTGTTTATATACAGTAAACCCCCGGCTAACGAACACCTCGGAAATCGTACAATTATAATAATAATAATAATATCTTTATTTACTACAAGTACATGTACATGGTATACAGGCCTAGCTGACATCAGTGACATACTACTATATAGAAAGACCCTTGTTATGCTGAGCATTTCGGGCAGATTAGGTCAGTGTCCTAGGATGCGACTCACACCAGTCGACTAACACCCAGGTACCCATTTTACTGATGGGGAACATAGACAACAGGTGTAAAGAAACACGCCCAATGTTTCTGCCCTAAGTATAATATTGTAAGTGCTTGTGGAAGTGTATTTTTGGGGGTCTGAAATAGACTAACCTACGTAACATTATTTCTTAAGGACGTAAATTCGTTCGGTAATGGCACTTGAGCAGGCTTCTGGAATGAAGTTTTTTCGTTAGCCGGGGGTCCACTGTACTATGGAGGTGTGGTTGCCAGGTGGAGGGAAAACATTACATAATACTAATATGTAATAATCAGTCTTGGGCACATTAAATGTCTTATTTTACATTAATATAGACATTTTCATTAATCCATCTATGATATTTTCTTCAAAATTATATAAGAAACACGTTACATAGCATATAAACATGCTATGTTTATACGTTGGGCGGAGGGAAACATTACGTTTTCTCTGGTCCAGCACCAAAGAAAACATGTATGAATCTGTGTTTGGCGTAGTTACTCCTCCACTCCGCTTTTGTTTATAATTCTAGGCATGAATTATTCATTACTTCTCCCTTCGTTTATGATTGCATCTAAAGGTAGTTGTTAGAAACGATTAAATTCAGTAAACAAGGTACAGTAGACCGTCATTTAGTAAAGTAAAGTAAATTTTATTTCATTGCAAGTTTACATCGAGTTGTTGTAATTACAACTTAGAATTGAAGAGCAAGGAGAGCCACTATTATGCCATGGCATTATGGGCAGACTTAATCTAATGACTTATTGACTACTTAATACTAGAGAAATAGAATGATTTTGTTATAGTTAAACATTAGGATGTGTTTTTTGCAGATAATAAGTTTACTTAAATTACAGTCTGAGGATATTACATTTGTCAACGTGTTATGCAAGATGGTTATATCAATTATAAATATACCACTTTTATTATGGGTAAATAACACTGAGCATTGTTGAAAGTACAGTGGACCCCCGGTGTTCATCCTGCTTCAAACTCACCCTTTTATGTAAGTGTATTTTTTTAAATGCTTTTGTAAGTGTATTTATGGGGGTCTAAAAAGACTAGTGTACTTTACATTATTCCTTATGGGAATAAATTCGTTTGGTAATGTCACTTGAACAGCATTCTGGAATGAAAAAATCACGAAAACCTGGGGTCCTCTGTAGTTTAAAATATGAGTATATTTAGTTTAGGGTGAGTAGGTGGTTTTTGAGAAGAGTCTTAAATTGATGTTCAGGTAAGGTTGTTTTAATATTTTCTGGTAATGAATTACAGTTTTTGGGGCCCTTAATGTGCATAGAGTTTTTACACAGAGTGATATGGACTCTGGGTATATCAAAAAGTGATCTGTGTCTTGTGTTATGGTCATGGGTCCTGTTAAAGTTGGTGAGGAGAATTTTGAGTGGAGGATTTATATTTGAGTGTAGAATTCTGTGTTTATCTGGCACGATTTGGGTATAGCACGATTGAAGAATTGCGGCACATTTTTATGTAACACTACGTAAAATTAACTTTACACGGTTAGCAGAAGGCGAAAAAATTTTGAGCGCGCAGTCGCTCGCAGTGGGTTACGCCATTGAGTCAATGTGGGAGACCTACCGCCACCCCTGCAACCCTCACCCACTCACACCGCCCTCCCAACCTGCCCCTGCCACCACCCCACCATCCCAGCATTCATACTTCATACACGTCCAGTCCCTCTTCTCTGCTACAAGCTTGTGATTGTGAATTGTGTTTTGATCTTTTAATTACTATATCTTATATCTGCCAAGCAATCATGACACCCAGTAGGCATACCAGTGTTGCTCAAAGTGGCAAGAAAAGGTATAAGCATTTAAGTCTTAGAATTAATGAAGAAAACAAAGATATTAGACAAGACATAACCTGTAGTCGTAATGAAGTGTTACTTTGTACACATAAAAAGAGGTAAACATAAGTTTGTGTGACTGACTGACTGACTGACTGACTTGACTGACTTTACTGACTGACTTGACTGAATGACTTGACTGAATTGACTGAATGACTTGAATGAATTGACTGAATGACTTGACTGACTGACTGAATGACTTGACTGACTGAATGACTTGACTGACTGAATGACTTGACTGACTGAATGACTTGACTGACTGAATGACTTGACTGACTGAATGACTTGACTGACTGAATGACTTGACTGACTGAATGACTTGACTGACTGAATGACTTGACTGACTGAATGACTTGACTGAATGACTTGACCTAACTGAATGACTTGACTGACTGAATGACTTGACTGACTGAATGACTTGACTGACTGAATGACTTGACTGACTGAATGACTTGACTTACTGAATGACTTGACTGACTGAATGACTTGACTGACTGAATGACTTGACTGACTGAATGACTTGACTGACTGAATGACTTGACTGACTGAATGACTTGACTGACTGAATGACTGACTGAATGACTTGACTGACTGAATGACTTGACTGACTGAATGACTTGACTGACTTACTAGTTAGACACTCCAGTACAACCATCGACTTCAGTTCCAGAACCTCTACCATCCACCTCAGCCCTGTAGGGAAACAGCATAACTCTCCACTCTCTTTACAATCATCCCCAAACACCAGCACCCACAATTTAAGGTAAGAAATACTATTACAGTGGACCCCCGGTGTTCGTGATGCTCCAAACTCGAACAATTATGTAAGTGTATTTTTGTAAGTGCTTTTGTAAGTGTATTTTTGGGGGTCTAAAAGGACTAGTCTAATTTACATTATTCCTTACGGGAATAAATTTGTTTGGTAATGCCCTTGAACAGCATTCTGAAACGAAAAAATAACGAAAACCGGGGGTCTACTGTATTTCTATTACATTTGTAGTCTTCAGCAGTAAAAACAACATAATACATCACAACAATGAACTACAATTACATATTCACTTTTTTTTTTGTAAGATGTGGAGGCCTAAACAAAAGTTGTTTGGCCTTTTTGGGGCTCTCAGGGAAAGTAACCTTATTTTTCCCATAAGTTCTTCAGTTCATCTAACATGATTTTACCTAACACGGCATTTTCAGGAACGTAACTACAGTGGGCCCCTTCTAACGAGCACCCCGGAAATCGTACAATTATGTAAGTATAATATTGTAAGTGCTTGTGGAAGTGTATTTTGGGGGCGAAATAGACTAACCTACGTGACATTATTTCTTAAGGAAGTAAATTGTTCGGTAATGGCACTTGAGCAGGCTTCTGGAATGAATTTTGCTTGTTAGGTGGGGGTCCACTATCGTGTTAAATGACGGTCTACTGTATGTCGATGGTAATAATATGGCTTTGGTGAGTGAGGTAGCCGGTAGGTGTAGCTCAGATGGGCTACACCTACCTGCTACCTATGCTTTATGTCCTAAAAAAAATACAGGGCCCCG
>WNWK01051073.1:0-12609 GCA_009830355.1 Cherax destructor
ATCTCAACTCCTCACACCCATCGGGAAATTGTTTTTCGGAAAATGAAAATTCTTAACTACCAAGTTTAAAAACTAAGTTTAATACTTTTATGCCACAATTAAAAAATCAAATCTAAACCCAAAATTTTAAATATCTCATTTAAAAACCAAAAATCATTTAAATGTTAATTTATCTTTTTATTACAAAATCATTTTTAAAGTGTTCATTCTAAACATTTTCTTACTTGATTTCAACTTTTAAGAAATTTTATATTTAATTATGGAAATAAGCATTTAATTTTTAAGAAATTTTAGAAAAATTTAGCAAAAATGCAAATAATTTTATACATTTTATTATTTTAAATCATTACTAAAATTATAAAAATCAAATTTTAAAATTTTATTATTTTAAAATAGAAAATTAAAATTGAAATTCTAAAATGTTTTTGTATTTTACTTTAATTTTAGTCTTAAACCATTTTGTAAAAATAATAATTTTAATTAATTTCAATTAAATTTAGAAAGTAACAAATTTAAAACTATTAAACTATGATTATATTTTTCAAAAAAAATTTTTTTCAGAAAATTTAAAATGCTTATAAATGCATAATCAATTTTATGCCCCCCCCCCCCCCCCCCCCCCCCCCCCCCCCCCCCCCCCCCCCCCCCCCCCCCCCCCCCCCCCCCCCCCCCCCCCCCCCCCCCCCCCCCCCCCCCCCCCCCCCCCCCCCCCCCCCCCCCCCCCCCCCCCGGTTTGAGTGCTTTTCTGGCAAAACTCATTTTTAGCTAAAATACTTAGATTATCACACTTTTAAATAGAATTTCTACTGCAATTCAAATTTATGGGAAAAGTAAGCAAAATTTTATGATTTTCTTTTAAGAAGCTTACTCATAGGTGTATTTTATCTAAAAAAATAGTTTTCAGAAAATCCGTGAAAATGCCTTAAATCGTTAAAACATGCAATAAAATAAAGTTATATAGCATTTTTGAATATTTATTAATTATTTATATATTTTTAAAAAATCCCATTAAAAATCTATAAAAATCAATATTTTTATAGAATATTTCACATTATTTTCGAAAAATACATGAAACATTAAAAAGCTCAGAAAAAATTGCTAAAATCGTATTTTATTGCATATTTCGACGATTTAGACTGGTTTGAGTGCTTTTCTGGCAAAACTCATTTTTTAGCTAATATACTTAGATTATCAAACTTTTAAATATAATTTCTACTGCAATTTAAATTTATGTGAAAAGTAAGCAAAATTTAATGATTTTCCTTTCGGAAGCTTACTCATAGGTGTATTTTATCAAAAAAATAGTTTTCAGAAAATCCTGAAAATGCCTTAAATCGTCAAAAATGCAATAAAATCAAGTTTTATAGATTTTTGAATATTTATTAATTATTTACATATTTTTAAAAATCCCATTAAAAATCTATAAAAATCAATATTTTTATAGAATATTTCATATTATTTTCGAAAAATACATGAAACATTAAAAGCTCAGAAAAATGTGCTAAAATCGTATTTTATTGCATATTTCGACGTTTTAGAGCGGTTTGAGTGTTTTCTGGCAAAACTCATTTTTAGCTAAAATACTTAGATTATCACACTTTAAATAGAATTTCTACTGCAATTGAAATTTATGGGAAAATAAGCAAAATTTTATGATTTTCTTTTAGGAAGCTTACCATAGGTATATTTTATCTAAAAAATAGTTTTTCAGAAAATCCTTGAAAATGCCTTGAATCGTCAAAAATGCAATAAAATCAAGTTTTATAGCATTTTTGAATATTTATTAATTATTTACATATTTTTAAAAATCCCATTAAAAATCTAAAAAATCAATATTTTATAGAATATTTCATATTATTTTCGAAAAATACATGGAACATTAAAAAGCTCAGAAAATGTGCTAAAATCGTATTTTATTGCATATTTCGACGATTTAGAGCGTTTGAGTGTTTTCTGCAAAACTCATTTTAGCTAAAATACTTAGATTATCAAACTTTTAAATAAATTTCTAGCAATTTAAATTTATGGGAAAAGTAAGCAAAATTTTATGATTTTCTTTTAGGAAGCTTACTATATGTATTTTATCTAAAAAATAGTTTTCAGAAAATCCTGAAAATGCCTTAAATCGTCAAAAATGCAAATCAGTTATAATTTAAATTTTATTAATTATTTACATTTTTTAAAAATCCCATTAAAAATCTATAAAAATAATATTTTTATAGAATATTTCATATTATTTTCGAAAAATAAATGAAACATTAAAAAGCTAGAAAAATGGCTAAAATCGTATTTTATTGCATATTTCGACGTTTTAGAGAGTTTGAGTGCTTTTCTGGCAAAACTCATTTTTACTAAAATACTTAGATTATCAACTTTAAATGAATTTCTGCAATTGAAATTTATGGAAAATAAAAAATTTTATGATTTTCTTTTAGAGCTTCATAGGTTATTTTATTTAAAATAGTTTTAGAAAATCTTGAAAATGCTTAATCGTCAAAAATGCAATAAAATAAGTTTTATAGCATTTGAATATTATAAATTATTTCATATTTTTAAAAAATCCATTAAAATCTATAAAAATAAATATTAATTAGAATATTTCATATTATTTTATAAAAAACATGAAGCATTAAAAGCTCTGAAAATGGCTAAAATTGATTTTATGGCATATTTCGACGTTTTAGCGGTTTGAGTGTTTTCTGCAAAACTCATTTGCTAAAAGACTGATTTTCAAACTTTTAAATAATTTCTATGCAATTGAAATTTATGGGAAAAGTTAGCAAATTTATATTTATATTTTAGAAAATCTTGAAAATGAAACATTAAAAGCTCTAAAATGCCTAAAATTGATTTTATGGATATTTCGACGTTTAGAGGTTTGAGGCTTTCTGCAAAACTCATTTTAGCTAAAAACTAGATTTTCAAACTTTTAAATAAATTCTACTGCAATTGAAATTTATGGGAAAATAGCAAAATTTATGATTTTCTTTGAAGCTTACTCATAGTTATTTTATTAAAAAATTTTTCGAAAATCCTTGAAAATCCTATCGTCAAATGCAATAAAATCAAGTTTTATAGCATTTTAATATTTAAAATTATTTAATATTTTAAATTCAATTAAAATCTATAAAAATAAATATTATGATATATTTTATATTATTTTTCAAATACATGAAACATAAAATCATAAAATTGAAATGGTATTTATTGCATATTTCGAGATTTAGAGCGGTTTGAGTGCTTTGAAAACTGATTTAGCTAAAATACAATTTAAATTATGGAAAAAGCAAAATTATGATTTTCTTTAGAAGCTTACCATAGGTATTTTATTAAAATAGTTTCGAAAACTTGAAATCTTTGTCAAAATGCAAAAAATAGTTTTTGATTTTGAATATTATAATTATTTACATATTTTAAAATATAAAATCTATAAAAATAATATTATTAGAATATTTCATATTTTTTCAAAATACAGAAACATTAAAGCTAAAAATGCTAAAATCATTTATGCATATTTCGACGTTTTAAGGTTGAGTGCTTTCTGCAAAACTATTTTTTGTAAATACTAGATTATCAACTTAAATAAATTTCTAGCAATTTAAATTTATGGGAAAAGTAGCAATTTAATGATTTTCTTTAGAAGCTTACTCATAGGTTATTTTTAAAATATTTTCAGAAAATCTTGAAATGCTATCGTCAAAATGCAATAAAATAAGTTTTATAGCATTTAATATTAATAATTATTATATTTAAAAATCCAAATCTATAAAATATTTTAGAATATTTATATTTTAAAAATGAAAATTAATGAAAGCTAAATTTATGATTTCGAGTTTAGAACGTTGAGCTTCTAAACTCATTTAGCTAAATAATTTCAAATTTAATAATTTTCAATTTTTATGGAAATTAATTTATTTAGACTTTTAGGTTATTTTATCTAAAAATTTTTCAAACTGAAAATACTACTAAATGCAAAAAATCAAGTTTATATTGAATATTTATAATTAAAATATTTAAAAATCAATCTATAAAAAATATTATAAATCATTATTTTCAAATACATAAACATAAATAAAAATCTAAAATGGTATTTTTGATATTGACTTTACGTTTGAGTGCTAACATTTCTAGCTAATACTGCAATTTAAATTATGGGAAAATCAATTATGATTTTCTTTGAAGTCTAGTATTTATTTAAATAGTTTCAAACTAATTCAAATGAAATAATTTTAATTTATTATATTATTACATTTAAATCATTAATCTATAAAATATATTATTAAATATTTCATTATTTTCAATACATGAAACATTAAAGCTCAAAATCTAAAATTGATTTTATATATTTCGGTTAAGGGTTGATCTTCCAAAACTCATTTTAGCTAAATAGATTCAAACTTAAATTCATAATTGAAATTTATGAAATCAAATTTGATTTCTTGAAGTTCTCAAGTATTTTATAAAATATTTCGAAAATGAAATGCTATGTCAAATGATAAAACTTTATGTTGAATATTTATAATATTATATTTAATCATTAATCTAAAAATAATATTTATTTCATATTAAAATGAATAAAAAAAGAAAGTATTTTATTTATGTTGGTTTTGCTTTGAACATTTAGTAAAAATTTAATTAAAGAAATAAAATAAATTTTTTTTTTAATATGGTTTATCTAAAATTTTCAGAAAACTTGAATCCTTATCCAAAAAAAGTTTAAGCATTTGAATATTAATTATTAAAATTTAAAATATAAAAATATAAAAATAAATATTTATAAAATTTCATATTCAAATACATGACTAAATCAATTGCTAAATGGTATTTTATTGCATATTTCGACGATTTAGAGGTTTGAGTGCTTTTGACTATTTGCTAAAACTTGATTTTTTAGCTAAAATACTGCAATTTAAATTTATGGGAAAAGTAAGCAAATTTTATGATTTTCTTTTAGGAAGCTTACTCATAGGTGTATTTTATCTAAAAAAAATAGTTTTTCAGAAAATCCTTGAAAATGTCTTAAATCGTCAAAAAATGCAATAAAATAAAGTTTTATAGCATTTTTGAATATTTTAAATTATTTACATATTTTTAAAAAATTTCATTAAAAATCTATAAAAATCAATATTTTTATAGAATATTTCATATTGTTTTCGAAAAATACATGGAACATTAAAAAGCTCAGAAAAATGTGCTAAAATCGTATTTTATTGCATATTTCGACGTTTTAGAGCGGTTTAGTGCTTTTCTGGCAAAACTCATTTTTTAGCTAAAATACTTAGATTATCACACTTTTAATTAGAATTTCTACTGAAATTGAAATTTATGGGAAAAGTAAGCAAAATTTTATAATTTTCTTTTAGGAAGCTTACTCATATGTGTATTTTATATAATTTTTTTCAGAAAATCTTTGAAAATGCCTTAAATCGTCAAAAATGCAATAAAATCAAGTTTTATAGCATTTTGAATATTTATTAATATTTACATATTTTTAAAAAATCCATTAAAAATCTATAAAAATCAATATTTTTATAGAATATTTCATATTATTTTCGAAAATACATGAAACATTAAAAAGCTCAGAAAAATGTGCTAAAATCGTATTTTATTGCATATTTCGACGTTTTACAGCAGTTTGAGTGCTTTTCTGGCTAAACTCATTTTTTAGCTAAAATACTTATCATACTTTTAAATAGAATTTCTACTGCAATTTAAATTTATGGGAAAAGTAAGCAAAATTTTATGATTTTCTTTTGGGAAGCTTACTCATAGGTATATTTTATTTAAAAAAATAGTTTTCAGAAAATCCTTGAAAATGCCTTAAATCGTCAATAAATGCAATAAAATCAAGTTTTATAGCATTTTTTAATATTCATTAATTATTTACCTATTTTTAAAAAATCCTATTAAAAATCTATAAAAATCAATATTTTTATAGAATATTTCATATTATTTTCGAAAAATACATGGAACATTAAAAAGCTCAGAAAAATGTGCTAAAATCGTATTTTATTGCATATATCGACGTTTTAGAGCGGTTTGAGTGCTTTTCTGGCAAAACTCATTTTTTAGCTAAAATACTTAGATTATCACACTTTTAAATAGAATTTCTACTGCAATTGAAATTTATGGGAAAAGTAAGCAAAATTTTATGATTTTCTTTTGGGAAGCTTTCTCATAGGTATATTTTTTCTAAAAAAATAGTGTTTTCAGAAAATCCTTGAAAATGCCTTAAATCGTCAAAAAATGCAAGAAAATCAAGTTTTATAGCATTTTTGAATATTTAATAATTATTTACATACTTTTAAAAATTCAATTAAAATCTATAAAAATAAATATTATTATATAATATTTCATATTAATTTTCAAAAATACATGCAACATAAAAAATATCATAAAAATCTGCTAAAATGGTATTTTATTGCATATTTCGACGATTTAGAGCGGTTTGAGTGCTTTTCTGGGAAAACTCATTTTTAGCTGAAATACTTAGATTATCAAACTTTTAAATAGAATTTCTACTGCAATTTAAATTTATGGAAAAGTAACAAAATTTTAGATTTTCTTTAGGAAGCTTACTCATAGTGTATTTTATCTAAAAAAAATAGTTTTCAGAAAATCCTGAAAATGCCTTAATCGCAAAAATGCAATAAAATCAGTTTTATAGCATTTTTGAATATTTATTAATTATTTACATATTTTTAAAAATCAATTAAAAATCTATAAAAATAAATATTTTATAGAATATTTCATATTATTTTCGAAAAAACATGAAACATGAAAAGCTCAGAAAATGCTAAAATCGTATTTTATTGCATATTTCGACTTTTAGAGCGTTTAGTGCTTTTCTGGCAAACTCATTTTTAGCTAAATACTAGATTATCAACTTTTATAGAATTTTACTGAATTAAATTTATGGAAAAGTAGCAAATTTTATGATTTTCTTTTAGGAAGCTTACTATAAGTATTTTATTAAAAATAGTTTTTCAGAAAATCCTTGAAAATGCCTTGAATCGTCAAAAATGCAATAAAATCAGTTTTATAGCATTTTTGAATATTTATTAATTATTTACATATTTTAAAAATCCATTAAAAATCTATAAAAATAAATATTTTATAGAATATTTCATATTATTTTCGAAAAAACATGAAACATTAAAGCTCAGAAAATGCTAAAATCGTATTTTATTGCATATTTCGACGTTTTAGAGCGTTTGAGTGCTTTTCTGGCAAAACTCATTTTTAGCTAAAATACTTAGATTATCAAACTTTTAAATAGAATTTTACTGCAATTAATTGGAAAGTAGCAAAATTTTATGATTTTCTTAGGAAGCTTACTATAGGTTATTTTATCTAAAAAAATAGTTTTCAGAAAATCCTGAAAATGCTTAAATGTCAAAATGCAATAAAATCAAGTTTTATAGCATTTTTGAATATTTATTAATTATTTACATATTTTTAAAAATCCCATTAAAATCTATAAAAATACAATATTTTATAGAATATTTCATATTATTTTCGAAAAATAATGAAACATTAAAAAGCTCAGAAAATGTGCTAAAATCGTATTTTATTGCATATTTCGACGTTTTAGAGCGGTTTGAGTGCTTTTCTGCAAAACTCATTTTTTAGCTAAAATACTTAGATTATCAAACTTTTAAATAAATTTCTACTGCAATTGAGAATTTATGGGAAAAGTAAGCAAAATTTTATGATTTTCTTTTAGGAAGCTTACTCATAGGTGTATTTTGGGAAAAGTAAGCAAAATTTTATGATTTTCTTTTAGGAAGCTTACTCATAGGTATATTTTATCTAAAAAAATAGTGTTATCAGAAAATCCTTGAAAATGCCTTGAATCGTCAAAAAATGCAATAAAATCAAGTTTTATAGCATTTTTGAATATTTATTAATTATTTACATATTTTTAAAAATCCTATTAAAAATCTATAAAAATCAATATTTTTATAGAATATTTCATATTATTTTCGAAAAATAAATGAAACATTAAAAAGCTCAGAAAAACGTGCTAAAATCGTATTTTATTGCATATTTCGACGTTTTAGAGCGGTTTGAGTGCTTTTCTTTCAAAACTCATTTTTTAGCTAAAATACTTAGATTATCACACTTTTAAATAGAATTTCTACTGCAATTGAAATTTATGGGAAAAGAAAGCAAAATTTTATGATTTTCTTTTAGGAAGCTTACTCATAGGTATATTTTATTTAAAAAAAATAGTTTTTCAGAAAATCCTTGAAAATGCCTTGAATCGTCAAAAAATGCAATAAAATCAAGTTTTATAGCATTTTTGAATATTTTAATTATTTACATATTTTTAAAAAATCCCATTAAAAATCTATAAAAATAAATATTAATTTAAAATATTTCATATTATTTTCCAAAAAATACATGAAACATTAAAAAGCTCTGAAAAATGGCCTAAAATAGCATTTTACGGCATATTTCGATGTTTTAGAGCGGTTTGAGTGCTTTTCTGACAAAACTCATTTTTTTAGCTAAAAGACGTAGATTTTCAAACTTTAAAATGGAATTTCTACTGCAATTAAAATTTATGGGAAAAGTTAGCCAAATTTTATGATTTTCTTTTAGGAAGCTTACTCATAGGTGTATTTTATCTAAAAAAAATAGTTGTTCAGAAAATCCTTGAAAATGCCTTAAATCGTCAAAAAATGCAATAAAATAAAGTTTTATAGAATTTTGAATATTTATTAATTATTTACATATTTTTAAAAAATCCCATTAAAAATCTATAAAAATAAATATTTTTATAGAATATTTCATATTATTTTCGAAAAAAACATGAAACATAGTAAAGCTCAGAAAAATGTGCTAAAATCGTATTTTATTGCATATTTCGACGTTTTCGAGCGGTTTCAGTGCTTTTCTGGCAAAACTCATTTTTTTAGCTAAAATACTTAGATTATCACACTTTTAAATAGAATTTCTACTGAAATTGAAATTTATGGGAAAACTAAGCAATATTTTATGATTTTCTTTTAAGAAGCTTACTGATAAGTATATTTTATCTAAAAAAATAATTTTTCAGAAAATCCTTGAAAATGCCTGGAATCGTCAAAAAATGCAATAAAATCAAGTTTTATAGCATTTTTGAATATTTATTAATTATTTACATATTTTAAAAAAATCCCATTAAAAATCTATAAAAATCAATATTTTTATAGAATATTTCATTATATTTTCGAAAAATACACGAAACATTTAAAAGCTCAGAAAAATCTGCTAAAATCGTATTTTATTGCATATTTCGATGATTTAGACTGGTTTGAGTGCTTTTCTGGCAAAACTCTTTTTTTAGCTATAATACTTAGAATATCACACTTTTATATAGAATTTCTACTGCAATTGAAATTTATGGGAAAAGTATGCAAAATTTTATGATTTTCTTTTAGGAAGCTTACTCATAGTTGTATTTTATCTAAAAAAAATAGTTTTCAGAAAATCCGTGAAAATGCCTTTAATCGTCAAAAAATGCAATAAAATCAAGTTTTATAACATTTTTGAATATTTATTAATTATTTTCATATTTTTTTAAAAATTCAATTAAACATCTATAAAAATAAATATTTTTATAGAATATTTCATATCATTTTCGAAAAAAACATGAAACATAGAAAAGCTCAGAAAAATGTGCTAAAATCGTATTTTATTGCATATTTCGACGTTTTCGAGCGGTTTCAGTGCTTTTCTGCAAAACTCATTTTTAGCTAAAATACTTAGATTATCACACTTTTAAATAGAATTTTTAAATAGAATTTACTGCAATTGAAATTTATGGGAAGTCAAAATTTTATGATTTTCTTTGAGTTACTCTAGTTATTTTATTAAAAAATAGTTTTCAGAAAATCCTTGAAAATGCTAATCGTCAAAAATGAATAAAATAAGTTTATACATTTTGAATATTTATAATTATTTACATATTTTTAAAAATCCATTAAAAATCTATAAAATAAATATTTTTAGAATATTTCATATTATTTTCAAAAACATGAAACATAAAGCTCGAAAATGGCTAAAATTATTTTATTGCATATTTCAGTTTTAGAGCGTTTGAGTGCTTCTGACAAACTCATTTTTACTAAAAACTGATTTCAAACTTTTAAATAGAATTTCTACTCAATTGAATTTATGGGAAAAGTAGCAAATTTTATGATTTTCTTTAGGAAGCTTACTCATAGGTGTATTTTATCTAAAAAAATAGTTTTCAGAAAATCCTGAAAATGCCTTAAATCGTCAAAAATGCAATAAAATAAGTTTTATAGCATTTTGAATATTATTATTATTTACATATTTTAAAAATCCTTAAAATCTATAAAATCAATATTTTATAGAATATTTCATATTATTTTCAAAAACATGAAACATGAAAAGCTCAGAAAATGTCTAAAATCTATTTTATTGCATATTTCGACGTTTTAGCGTTTAGTGCTTTTCTGGCAAAACTCATTTTTAGCTAAAATTGATTATCAACTTTTAAATAGAATTTCTACTGATTGATTTATGGGAAAGTAAGCAAATTTTATGATTTTCTTTTAGGAAGCTTATGTGTATTTTATCTAAAAAAAATAGTTTTTCAGAAAATCTGAAAATCCTTGAATCGTCAAAATGCAATAAAATCAAGTTTTATAGCATTTTTGAATATTTATATTATTTACATATTTTAAAAATCCCATTAAAAATCTATAAAATCAATATTTTATAGAATATTTCATATTATTTTCGAAAAATACATGAAACATTAAAAGCTCGAAAAATGTGCTAAAATGTATTTTATTGCATATTTCGACGTTTAGACGGTTTGAGTGTTTTCTGAAACTCATTTTTAGCTAAATACTGATTCAACTTTTAAATAAATTTCACTGCAATTAAATTTATGGAAAAGTAAGCAAAATTTTATGATTTTCTTGAAGCTTACTCATAGTGTATTTTATCTAAAAATAGTTTTCAGAAAATCCTTGAAATGCTAATCGCAAAATGCAATAAAATCAAGTTTTATAGCATTTTGAATATTTATAATTATTTACATATTTTTAAAATCATTAAAAATCTATAAAATAAATATTTTATAGAATATTTCATATTATTTCAAAAAACATGAAACATGAAAACTCAAAAAATTGCTAAAATGTATTTTATTGCATATTTGACGTTTAAGCGGTTTAGTGCTTTTCTGCAAAACTCATTTTAGCTAAAATACTTAGATTATCACACTTTAAATAAATTTACTGCAATTGAAATTTATGGGAAAATAAGCAAATTTTATGATTTTCTTTGAAGCTTACTATAGTATATTTTATCTAAAAAATAGTTTTCAGAAAATCCTTGAAAATGCTTGAATGTCAAAAATGCAATAAATCAAGTTTATAGCATTTTGAATATTTATTAATTATTACATATTTTAAAAAATCCATTAAAAATCTATAAAAATCAATATTTTAATATTTCATATTATTTTCAAAAATACATGAAACATTAAAGCTCAAAAAATTGCTAAAATGTATTTTATTGCATATTTCGACGTTTTAAGCGGTTTGAGTGCTTTCAAAACTCATTTTTACTAAAATACTTGATTATCAACTTTAAATAAATTTACGCAATTGAATTTATGGGAAAAGTAAGCAAATTTTATGATTTTCTTTAGAAGCTTACTATAGGTTATTTTATCTAAAAAATAGTTTTCAGAAAATCCTGAAATGCCTTAAATCGTCAAAAATGCAATAAAATCAAGTTTTATACATTTTGAATATTTATTAATTATTTACATATTTTTAAAATCCCATTAAAATCTATAAAAATCAATATTTTGAATATTTCATATTATTTTCGAAAAATACATGAAACATTAAAAGCTCAGAAAATGTGCTAAAATCGTATTTTATTGCATATTTCGACGTTTTAGAGCGGTTTCAGTGCTTTTCTGGCAAAACTCATTTTTAGCTAAAATACTTAGATTATCACACTTTTAAATAGAATTTCTACTGCAATTGAAATTTATGGGAAAAGTAAGCAAAATTTATGATTTCTTTTAGGAAGCTTACTTTTATTTATTTTTTAAAAATAGTTTTTCAGAAAATCCTTGAAAATGTTTGAATGTCAAAAAATGCAATAAAATAACGTTTTATAGCATTTTGAATATTATAATTATTTACATATTTTAAAAATCCCATTAAAAATCTAAAAATAAATATTATTTAGAATATTTCATATTATTTTCCAAAAATTCAGAAACATTAAAAGCTTGAAAATGTCCTAAATTATTTATGCATATTTCGACGTTTTAGAGCGGTTTGAGTGCTTTTCTGACAAAACTCATTTTTAGCTAAAGACGTAGATTTTCAACTTTTAAATAAAATTTCTACTGCAATTGAAATTTATGGGAAAAGTTAGCCAAATTTTATGATTTTCTTTAGGAAGCTACTCATAGGTGTATTTTATCTAAAAAAATTTTTTCAGAAAATCCTTGAAAATGCCTTAAATCGTCAAAAATGCAATAAAATAAAGTTTTATAGCATTTTGAATATTTATTAATTATTTACATATTTTTAAAAATCCCATTAAAAATCTATAAAAAAA
>WNWK01051074.1:0-12609 GCA_009830355.1 Cherax destructor
AACTGAGCTAGCAAGAAAATCCACACCTGCCCTGGATAAGTGAACCCCATCCCTGGCATACATGTCATTTCGGCCATAGAAGTGGTCCCAGTTGCAAATGAATGGTACTGCATTATCCTTACAGTGTTTGTCCAGCCAGCAATTGACACCAATTGCCCTGGACAGCCATTCATCTCCAACTCCTCTCCTTGGCAAAATACCACATATGACAGGGTTCCCACCCTTCTTCCTAATTATGTCTATTGCTGACCTATACCTGCTAGTCAGGTCCTCACTCCTACGTCTGCCAACATCGTTGCCTCCAGCACTGAGACAGATAATAGGATTGCTCCCATTACCTCTCATGATGTCGTCCAGACGGCTAACAATATCCTCCATCCCAGCCCCAGGAAAGCAAACCCTCTGTCTCCTACTTCTATCTTTCAAGCAGAAGGCCCTATCCATGTACCTAATTTGACTATCCCCAACAAGAACAATGTTCTTACCCTCCTTGGTGTCGTTCGTGATGTTCCCAGTAGTCGACTCACATTCATCAGGTAACATGGAGAATCGGTTCGATGTTTCCACAACAGATTCCTTGTTCTTCGTTGATTCTACTTCTCCATCCGTCCTCTTGATCTTTAACTTTGTCCCTTGCATTCCAGCCACTGTCCAGATTCCTTTCTTGGCTTGAGGATTCTCAACAGGAGGATTACTACGAATCCTCTTGTTTTCCTCAGTCAGTCGCTGTATCTCAAGCTTAGCTACCCTCAGTTCTTCCTTCAGCTGCTGGTAGAGTAGCTCAAGAGAGGACATCATGTTCAGATTCACAGAGAGCACACAAGACACGTCTTCACTGAGTTAAGTCAGGTCCACCACTATATCCTTTCTAAATCTAAACTTATCTAATTTGAATCCATTATTGCGGGTTCTCTCTTGGTGAGATATCCTCAAGACCTTATTTATATCCCCTTTGTTAATATCCATTTTCTACTTGTATACCTTGATCATGTCTCCCCTCATTCTTCATCTTACAAGTGAATGTAATTTTAGGGTTTTCAATCTTTCTTCATACGAAAGATTTCTAATGCTATGTATTAATTTAGTCATTCTACGCTGAATGTTTTCTAACAAATTAATATCCAGTCTGTAATATGGAGACCAGAACTGAGCTGCGTAACCTAGGTGAGGCCTTACTAACGATGTATAAAGCTGTAATATAACCTCTGGACTTCTGTTGCTTACACTTCTTGATAAATAGATAAATGCAAAGTTCTAAAGCTCGGGAATGTTCATAACCCTAGCACCTACCAGCTTAATAATGTTGAACTCAGCCGTACAGAATGCGAAAAGGATTTGGGGGTTATGGTAAGCAGCAACCTCAAACCAAGTCAGCAATGCCTAAGCGTAAGAAATAAAGCAAATAGATTACTGGGATTTATATCAAGAAGTGTAAGCAACAGAAGTCCAGCGGTTATATTACAGCTTTATACATCATTAGTAAGGCTTCACCTAGATTATGCAGCTCAGTTCTAGTCTCCATT
Organism: Cherax destructor; assembly: GCA_009830355.1. NCBI lineage: Eukaryota > Metazoa > Arthropoda > Malacostraca > Decapoda > Parastacidae > Cherax > Cherax destructor. Next base: position 1,524 of record WNWK01051074.1, read on the forward strand.
TTACAGAATGGATATAAATTCGTTAGAAAACATTCAGCGACGAATGACAAAGTTAATTCATAGCATTAGAAATCTTCCGTATGACGAAAGATTGAAGACCCTTAAATTACATTCACTTGTAAGACGAAGAATGAGGGGAGACATGATCGAGGTATATAAGTGGAAGATGGGTATTAATAAGGGGGATATAAATAAGGTCTTGAGGATATCTCTCGAAGAGAGAACCCGCAATAATGGATTCAAATTGGATAAGTTTAGATTTAGAAAGGATATAGGAAAATATTGGTTTGGAAATAGGGTAGTTGATGAGTGGAACAGTCTGCCTAGTAGGGTCATTGAAGCTAGGACCTTGGGTAGTTTCAAATTTAGGTTGGATAAATACATGAGTGAGAGAGGTTGGATTTTGAGTGGGACTCGCACTTGAGTTAATGGAATCTGCAAGGCTTATTTCTTGGGTAGAGTTGAAAATTGGGTTGGGCAATTATTCTGTTAGTGGGATGGATTGTGAAGGACTTGCCTAGTATGGGCCAACAGGCCTGCTGCAGTGTTCCTCCTTTCTTATGTTCTTATGTTCTTATATAAATCCCAGTAATCTATTTGCCTTATTACGTAAGCTTAGGCATTGCTGTCTTGGTTTAAGGTTGCTGCTTACCATAACCCCAAGTCCTTTTCGCAATCTGTATGGCTAAGTTCTACGTTATTTAACTTATAAGTGCTTGGGTTATGGACACTCCTGAGCTTCAGAACCTTGCATTTATCTACATTGAACTGCATCTGCCACTTTTCTGACCAGGAATTGAGTTTGTCTAAATCCTCCTTTTAATTTATCTCTTCAAACAGGTGTAGTGTCTGATATGTGGAAGATGGCTAATGTAATTCCTATTTTTAAAGCAGGAGACAAGTCACTACCGTCAAACTACCGCCCAATAAGCCTGACCTCAATTGTAGGCAAATTACTAGAGTCAATTATAGCTGATATTATTAGAAGCCATCTAGATAACCATAATTTGATTAATGATACCCAGCATGGATTCACGAGGGCCGTTCCTGCCTATCTAATTTATTAACCTTCTTCAGTAAAGCTTTTGAGGCTGTTGATCACGATAAAGAATTGATATTGTTTATTTAGACTTTAGTAAGGCTTTTGATAGAGTACCGCACCAGAGACTGTTAAAGAAAGTGGCAGCTCATGGCATTGGGGAAAAGTGCTGTCATGGATCGAGTCATGGCTCACCAATAGGAAGCAGAGAGTGTGCATAAATGGGGTTAAATCCGAATGGGGACTTGTAACAAGTGGTGTTCCACAGGGATCAGTCTTAGGCCCATTGTTATTTATAATATATATCAATGACCTTGATGAGGGAATTACTAGTGATATGAGCAAATTCGCCGACGACACGAAGATAGGTAGGATAATTGATTCAAACATAGATGTCATAGAACTTCAGGAAGATTTAGACAAACTTAATTCGTGGTCAGAAAAGTGGCAGATGCAGTTCAATGTAGATAAATGCAAGGTTCTGAAGCTCGGGAGTGTCCATAACCCAAGCACTTATAAGTTAAATAACGTAGAACTTAGCCATACAGATTCCGAGAAGGACTTGGGGGTGATGGTAAGCAGCAACCTTAAACCAAGACAGCAATGCCTAAGCGTACATAATAAGGCAAATAGATTACTGGGATTTATATCAAGAAGTGTTAGCAACAGAAGTCCAGAGGTTATATTACAGCTTTATACATCATTAGTAAGGCCTCACCTAGATTACGCAGCTCAGTTCTGGTCTCCATATTACAGAATGGACATAAATTCGTTAGAAAACATTCAGCGTAGAATGACTAAATTAATACATAGCATTAGAAATCTTCCTTACGAAGAAAGATTGAAGACCCTAAAATTACATTCACTTGTAAGACGTAGAATGAGGGGAGACATGATCGAGGTATATAAGTGGAAGATGGGTATTAATAAGGGGGATATAAATAAGGTCTTGAGGATATCTCTCCAAGAAAGAACCCGCAATAATGGATTCAAATTGGATAAGTTTAGATTTAGAAAGGATATAGGAAAATATTGGTTTGGAAATGGGGTAGTTGATGAGGAACAGTCTTCCTAGTAGGGTCATTGAAGCTAGGACCTTGGGTAGTTTCAAATTTAGGTTGGATAAATTCATGAGTGAGAGGGGTTGGATTTGAGTGGGACTGCACTGAGTTAATAGAATCTTAAAAGCTTATTTCTGGGTAGAATTGAAAATTAGGTTTGGCAATTATTCTGTTAGTGGGATGGATTGTGAAGGACCTGCCTAGTATGGGCCAACAGGCCTGCTGCAGTGTTCCTCCTTTCTTATGTTCTTATGTTTTATGTTCTCCTGAAGTTCCCTGACACTAGTTTGAATCAATTATCCACCTATCTGTGTCATTGCTGAATTTGCTCATATCACTGTAATTCCCTCATCAAGGTCATTAATATATTATAAACAACAATGGGCCTTGTTAGATCCCCACTCAGATTTAACCCCATTGATGCACAATCTCTGCTTCCTATTGGTGAGCCATGACTCGATACATGACAGCATTTTTCCCCCAATGCCATGAGCTGCCACTTTCTTTAACAGTCTCTGGTGCGGTACTCTATCAAAAGCCTTACTCATATCTAAATAAACAATATCGAATTCTTTATCGTGATCAACAGCCTCAAAAGCTTTACTAAAGAAATGGAAAATACTGAATGTCGAAATATAGATCTAGGCTTTGATATAAAAAATCTTAACAATAACAAGGACAGTAATAGGTATAGTGGTAAAACAGAATGGAGCAGGAAGGGTAAAGAGAAAGGAGGGTCTTTAAAAGTGTATTATACAAATAGTCGTAGTGCTAGGAATAAGATGGACGATTTGAGATTAGTTGCAAGTGCAGGTAACATTGATGTATTTGCCATAACTGAGACGTGGTTCAATACGAAAAATAGGGACATGCCTGCTGAATGTCATATACAGGGTTTTAAATTGTTCCAAGTAGACAGAAGTTTCGGGAAGGGGGGTGGAGTGGCACTGTATGTCCGAGATCGCTTGAACTGTTGCATAAAAAAGGGAATAAAGTCTGAAATAACACATACAGAGTCTGTCTGGATAGAATTTTCAGAGGGGCATGAAAAATTTGATTTTAGGTGTGATATACTGTCCCCCAAACTTAGATAGGGACCAAGGGAGACTACTATGGGAGGAAATTGTTAAGGCCACAATGCACGATAACGTAGTTATTCTGGGTGACTTCAACTTTAGTCAAATTGATTGGAATTTTTGACTGGGAATTTAGAATCTAACGACTTCTTAGAAGTAGTTCAAGATTGTTTTTTGAAGCAGTTTGTGACAGAACCTACAAGGGAAATAACCTTCTTGACTTAGTTCTGGCAAACAAGGAAACCCTTGTTAATAATTTAGAAATTACAGAGGAACTCGGCGCAAGCGACCACAAATCAATTACCTTTGGCATTGAATGGAAGTTTCATAGTACGAATAACTCAGTAACGGTCCCAGATTTTCGCTTAGCAGATTACAATGGACTTAGAGAACACTTATCATCTGTGGACTGGGGTAATGAAGAGAGCTATCAATATGACAGTTTTCTGAACACTATACATGCTGCCCAAATAACATTTATCCCATATAAAGAAATTAGATCGAATAGAAATGACCCAAAATGGATGAATAATAGGCTCAAATATCTTTTAGGGCAGAAGAAAGGAATTTATAGGCGTATCAAAAGAGGTGAGGGTCATCTTATGAGTCAGTATATTGACATTAAGAGGACGTTAAAAGGGATAAGAAAAGCTAAACGGGACTACGAAATTAAAGTTGCTAGGGATTCGAAAACTAACCCAAAAGTTTTTCCAGGTGTATAGAACAAAAGTTAGAGATAAGATAGGTCCCCTTAAAAATAATTATGGGTATCTTACTGACAAAGAGAATGAAATGTGCTCTATTTTTAATAATTATTTTCTCTCGGTTTTCACTCAGGAAGACACTAATAATATCCCAAGAATTAGGTATTTTAGTGGGCCTGAAGAAGATAAATTATGTAGTATCACAGTCACTACGAAATGGTTATCAAACAGATAGACCGCTTGAAGCAAAATAAATCGCCAGGCCCTGATGAGCTTTTTTCAAGGGTTCTTAAGGAATGCAAAATAGAACTCTGTGAACCCTTAACTAACATTTTTAACCTATCTCTTCAAACAGGTGTAGTGCCGGATACGTGGAAGATGGCTAATGTAATTCCTATTTTTAAAGCAGGGGACAAGTCGTTACCATCAAATTACCGCCCAATAAGTCTAACATCAATTGTAGGCAAATTACTAGAGTCGATTATAGCTGATAACATAGAAGCCATCTCGATAGGCATAATTTGATTAATGATACTCAGCATGGATTCACCAGGGCCGTTATGCCTAACTAATTTATTAACTTTTTCAGTAAGGCTTTTGAGGCAGTTGATAATGATAAAGAATTCGATATTGTTTATTTGGATTTTAGTAAGGCTTTTGATAGAGTACCACATCAGAGACTGTTAAAGAAAGTGGCTGCTCATGGCATTGGGGGAAAAGTGTTGTCATGGATCGAGTCATGGCTCACCAATAGGAAGCAGAGGGTGTGCATAAATGGGGTTAAATCGGAGTGGGGATCTGTAACAAGTGGTTCCTCAGGGATCGGTTTTGGGCCCGTTGTTGTTTATAATATATATAAATGACCTGACGAGGGAATTTCTAGTGATATGAGCAAGTAACATTATGAGGATTCAGAACGGGGCGGACTTGAGTTCTGAGATGGGAGTCAGTGGCACTCTGAAGGAGGTGTTAATGTTCAGTTTTATACTGTAGGTAAAGCACCCTCTGGCAAGACAGTGATGGAGTGAATGATGGAAAGTTTTCTTTGCCACTCCTTGTGAATCGGCCGATGTGTTAAAAAAAAAAATGAGCAAATTCGCTGATGACACGAAGATAGGTAGGATAATTGATTCAGACGTAGATGTCAGTGAACTACAGGAGGATTTAGACAAACTCAATTCCTGGTCAGAAAAATGGCAGATGCAGTTCAATGTAGATAAATGCAAAGTTCTAAAGCTCGGGAGTGTCCATAACCCAAGCACTTATAAGTTAAATAACGTAGAACTTAGCCATACAGATTGCGAGAAGGACTTGGGGGTGATGGTAAGCAGCAACCTTAAACCAAGACAGCAATGCCTAAGCGTACGTAATAAGGCAAATAGATTACTGGGATTTATATCAAGAAGTGTTAGCAACAGAAGTCCAGAGGTTATATTACAGCTTTATATATCATTAGTAAGGCCTCACCTAGATTACGCAGCTCAGTTCTGGTCTCCATATTACAGAATAGACATAAATTCGTTAGAAAACATTCAGCGTAGAATGACTAAATTAATACATAGCATTAGAAATCTTCCTTACGAAGAAAGATTGAAGACCTTAAATTACATTCACTTGTAAGACGTAGAATGAGGGGAAATGATCGAGGTATACAAGTGGAAAATGGGTTTTAAAACAAAGGGAATATAAAAAGGTCTTGAGGGTATCTCTCCAAGAAAAAACCCGCAATAATGGATTCAAGTTAGATAAGTTTAGATTTAGAAAGGATATAGGAAAGTATTGGTTTGGAAATAGGGTTTTTGATGAGTGGAACAGTCTGCCTAGTAGGGTTATTGAAGCAAGGACCTTGGGTAGTTTTAAATTTAGGTTGGATAAATTCATGAGTGAAAGGGGTTGGATTTGATGGGAATTGCACATGAGTAAATAAAATTATCAAAGCTTATTTCTGGATAGCATTGAAAATTAGGTTGAACAAATATTCTGTTAGTGGGATGGAATGTGAAGGACTTGCCGAATGGTCCAACAGGCCTGCTGCAGTGTTCCTCCTTTCTTATGTTCTTATGTTCTTATATTCCATCATCTCGTTTAGTGACTCCCCTGAAGTTATCTGTCCCACTGAACCCCGTGAAAGACATTCTTCATGCCTGCGTAGTCCTCTTGTAGTTTGGCTTCATTCGTCCTGCCCTTCCTGCTTGTGTGTGTGTATGTGGGTGGGTGTTTTTTTTTTTGTGAATGCGTATTGGAGCGTGTTTATTTTATAAATATGGTTTGGGAGATTCTGAAGAGAAGTTGCAGAGGCTGGTTGGACGAGTTTCGTAGGGTATGTAAAAGAAGGAAATAAAGTGAATATAGGAAAGAGTAAGGTGATAAGGATAACCAAAAAATTAGGTAACGGAAGATCGGATATCAGATTGGAGGGAGAGAGGAGGAGGAAGTTAATGTATTCAGAATTTGGGAGTGGACGTGTCAGCAGATGGTCTTGAAATATGAGGTGAATCACAGAATTGACGAGGGGAAAAAGGTGAGTGGTGCACTAAGGAGTTTGTTGGATCAAAGAATATTATCCGTGAAAGCAAAGATATGAATGTATGAGAGTATAGTTATACCAACGTCTTATGTGGGTGTGAAACATAGGTGGTGAATGTTGCAACAAGGAGAAGGCTGGAGGCAGTGGAGATATCATTCCTGAGAGCAATGTGTGGTGAGAATATAATGCAGAGAATTCGTAGTTTGGAGATTAGGTAGTGTGGAATTACCAAACTATTATGCAGAGGGCTGAGGAGGGGTTACTGAGGTGGTTCGAACATTTATAGAGGAGGGAACGAAATAGAATGACTTCAAGAGTGTATAAATCTGTAGTGGAGGGAAGGCGGGGTAGGGGTCGGCCTAGGAGAGGTTGGAGGGAGGGGGTAAAGGAGGTTTGTGTGTGAGCGGGGTTGGACTTCCAGCAAGTGTTTGTGAACGTGTTAGATAGGATCAAATGGAGACGAATGGTTTTAGGACTTTATGTGCTGTTGAAGTGTGAGCAAAGTAACATTTATGAAGGGATTCAGGGAAACCGGCAGGCCTGACTTGAGTCCTGGAGATGGGAAGTACAGTGCCTGCACTCTGAAGGAGGGTTTTATGTTGTAGTTTTATAACTGTAGTGACGCATGCCTCTGGCAAGACAGTGATGGAGTGAATGATGATGAAAGTTTTCTTTCCGGGCCACTCTGCCTTGGTGGGAGATGACCAATGTGTTAAAAAAAAAAAAATTAATGCACAAGATTTTTGAATGTAAGTTTCTCATTGTTCTCAACACATCCTTACATTCAGTTATTAAAATTAAAAATGTCAGTGTTTTTGACCCAGTGAATTTTAGTGCTAATATATGTTCTCATACTTATACATTGATAAAATATGCAGATAATATACGCTGTCTGATGAATACTTTTCACCCAGCTGCTCATAACTGTGTACATTGACATAGTCACTCCAGCTGCTATAACTTGTACAATGACATAACTCACTCCAGCTGCTCATAACTGTGTACACATGGCATAGCTCACTCCAGCTGCTCATAACTGTGTACACATGGCACAGCTCACTCCAGCTGCCCTAACTGTGTACACATGACATAGCTCACTCCAGCTGCTCATAACTGTGTACACATGACATAGCTCACTCCAGTTTGTTCATAACTGTGTGCACATGACATAGCTTACTCCTGCTGCTCATAACTGTGTACACATGACATAGCTCACTCCAGCTTGCCTAACTGTGTACACATGGCATAGCCCCATCAGCTGTTCATAACTGGGACACATGGCATAGCTCACCCAGCTTGCTCTTAACTGTGTGCACATGACATAGCTCACTCCTGCTACTCATAACTGTGTACACTGACATAGCTCACTCCAGCTACTCATAACTGTGTACACATGGCAAACTCACTCCAGCTGATCATAACTGTGTACACATGGCAAGCTCACTCCAGCTGCTCATAACTGTGTACACATGGCAAGCTCACATCAGCCGTTCATAACTGTGACACATGGCATAGCTCACTCAGCTGCTCATAACTGTGCACACATGACATAGTGGGCTCCAGCTGCTATAACTCTGTACACATGACATAGCTAACTCCAGCTGCTCATAACTGTGTGCACTAATATAGCTCACTGCAGCTGCTCATAACTGTGTACACTAACATAGCTCACTCCAGCTGCTCATAACTGTGTACATTAACATAGCTCACTCCAGCTGCTCATAACTGTGTACACTAACATAGCTCACTCCAGCTGCCCATAACTGAGTACATTAACATAGCTCACTCCAGCTTCTTATAACTGTGTACACTAACATAGCTCACTCCAGCTGCTCATAACTGTGTACATAACATACTCACTCCAGCTGCTCATAACTGTGTACACTAACATAGCTCACTCAGCTGCCCATAACTGTGTACATTAACATAGCTCACTCCAGCTGCTTATAACTGTGTACACTAACATAGCTCACTCCAGCTGCTCATAACTGTGTACATTAACATAGCTCACTCCAGCTGCTCATAACTGTGTACATTAACATAGCTCACTCCAGCTGCTCATAACTGTGTACTTTAACATAGCTCACTCCAGCTGCTCATAACTGTGTACATTAACATAGCTCACCCCAGCTGCTCATAACTGTGTACACTAACTGGGCTCACTCCAGCTGATCATAACTGTGTACACTAACATGGGTCACTCCAGCTGCTTAAACTGTGTACACTAACATAGCTCACTTCAGCTGCTCATAACTGTGTACATTAACATAGCTCACCCAGCTGCTCATAACTGTGTACATTAACATAGCTCACTCCAGCTGCTCATAACTGTGTACATTACATAGCTCATTCCAGCTGCTCATAACTGTGTACACTAACGTAGCTCACTCAGCTGCTCATAACTGTGTACATAACATAGCTCACTCCAGCTGCTCATAACTGTGCTTAACATAGCTCACTCCAGCTGCTTATAACTGTGTACATTAACATAGCTCATTCCAGCTGCTCATAACTTTTGTGCACTAACATAGGTCTACATTGTTATCAGTAAGCTGCCGCCAACTACTAATCTTCTTAAATGTTTTTTTTATCCACATAATCTGGATCAGCTGTCAGATTCCCGCCAAGGGGGAGAGTAAACAATGATTTTACAGTGTATATTAACGGCCGCCTGGGCCCAGGCTCTGCTTCCCAGCTCATTGATTTGGTTCTTCCTTTATCACTTCATTTTCCTTTTTAAAACTCTGATCTATAGAAAATCATAATTCTGTTTATTTTAGCCAGTGTTAGTTTTCCACTTAAGAAAATGTATATAGTGGTTATAGCGCCTTTTTTTTTCAGCCCTGAAGTTATTATGATTTCTGCATTCTGCAGTCATCCTGGGAACTGGGTATAAAAATCTTCATATTGATTCTCAGCTTCGTGAGAGCCACTTTGACAATCCGTCTGGAACTTGGCGTTTAATTCCTGTGCAATAACTTGTTTAAGTTACTATTAATTTGTTTTAAAATGTCCTCACTCGTATTTCATATATTGAGGAATGTTGAAATTTGCAATGTTTATTAAGGAAAATTTATGCATTCATAACTTAAAAGACTTTTTTTAAGACCATTTAATTTTTAGATTTTTTTTTCCTATCTATGATAAGTTGTGATTGTTATGGACTTTATCGGCCCATTTTCCTCAAATTTTTCTACAAAAGTTTTATGCTGGTGAAACTGACATTAAAAAAATTTTTATTCGTTTAAATTCGTGCGTATTTTTTAAAATAACTTTAAGTTGGCTTCGTGCGGACAATTTATTGACATTTCTTTTTTTTAGCTTCACCACCTCACTGCTTCTGTATCTTTATAAAGAAAATGTAGACCATAAATTGTCAACGTAAAGGTTAATACAATTTTATATTTGTTTCCTTCATACCATGAGAATTCGTCATCGACAATAATTGAACTGCGCTTTTCTGGTGTGTTTGTTAAAGAAAAAATTCGCTTTTTAACTTTGCAGGGGGAAAAAAAAAATAATTCCTTTGATGTAGGTTTCATAACGTTTATTAGGATCTTTTGATCCAAAATGAACCTAGTCTCCTTTTTGAATTGAACCTAGTCTCGCGTTTCTTGAATTGAACCTAGTCTCCGTTTCTTGAATTGAACTAGTCTCGCGTTTCTTGAATTGAACCTAGTCTCGCGTTTCTTGAATTGAACCTGTCTCGCGTTTCTTGAATTGAACCTCATTGCTCTCTTTTCCTCAGGTGTTGATGATCCTTGGGTTAAGTGCCTCTTTTTACCCTCCATGAATGTAATAAAATTAGTCCCCAATTGAATTTGAAAGTTGGAAGATTTATAACAGCCCTTGTATTGTACAAAGGAATTAAAGTGTGTTCATTACGGGGATGTATTCTTGTTTTTTTAAATGTAAAAATAAATTCCCAAAAAACATCATATATTTTTGACCCATTAACAAAAATGTAATTATTCGTATTGAAATAATCCAAAAGTTGAAATAATTTTTAAAATACGTACTTTAAGAAAAAAAAAAAAGATTTATTTTTTATGCATTATTCATGTCTCGTGTTCGTCATTACAAAAATTTCCTTTAATATTTGGGAAATATAATATTAAAAATAATGTGAAATTTTAAGCAATGCTTTTATTTTTCTGATAGGGTTTTTTTTTTTTCCCAGATTTTATGATATTGATTCAACATTTTTTTACTTGATTTAATTAATTTAATTTAAAAAACAATTTTGGGAATTACTTCTAAGAAGTCGTTAGATTCTAAATTCCCAGTAAAAAAAATTCCAATCAATTTGACTAAAGTTGAAGTCACCCAGAATAACTACGTTATCGTGCTTTTGTGGCCTTAACAATTTCCCCCCATAGTAGTCTCCCCCTTTTTTCCCCCCCTAAGTTTGGGGGACGGTATATCACACCTAAAATCAATTTTTCATGCCCCCCCGAAAATTCTATCCAGACAGACTCTGTATGTGTTATTTCAGACTTTTTTCCCTTTTTTTGCAAAAGTTCAAACGATCTCGGACATACAGTGCCACTAACCCCCCTTTCCCCCCCAAATTCGTCTACTTGGGAAAAATTTAAAACCCTGTATATGACATTCAGCAGGATGTCCCTATTTTTTGTATTGAACCACGTCTCAGTTATGGCAAATACACAATGTTACCT
>WNWK01051075.1:0-12608 GCA_009830355.1 Cherax destructor
ACCTTGTCTTCTACTGTCTCCGGTGGGGGCTGTTAAAACGTTTCACTTTTCAGTTGAAATGATTACCTCTCTTCACTGCTCGGTGGGATGTTCCTCGTCTTCTACTGTCTCCGCTGGGACTGATTACCTCGTCTTCTACTGTCTCCGGGGGGGACTGATTACCTCGTCTTCTCTGTCTCCAGTGTATGATTACCTCTTCCGCTCCGGGGGGACGATTACCTCGTCTTCTACTGTCTTGGGTGTTCCTCTCTTTCTGTCCCAGTGGGGCTGATTAACTCGTCTTCTACGTTCCCCGGGGCGTTATTTGTCTTCTACTGTCTCATTTGATGATTACCTCTCTTCTACTGTTCCGTGGGGCTGATTAATCGTCTTTCTACTTCCCGGTGGGCGTTCCTCGCTTCACTTCTAATGGGGCTGGTTCCCCTCTTCTCTGTTAGTGGGACTGTTACCTCTCTTCTACTTTTCCCGGGGGACTGATTCCTCTTTCTCTTTCCCTTGGGGCTGATTAAAACTTTCTTTTCCCGTGGGCTGTTACCTCTCTTCTCTGTTCGGGGAAAAGTTCCCCGTCTTTCTTTTGGTGGCGTTTCTCTTCCTGTCTCCAGTGGGCTGATTACCTATCTTCTATTTTTGGGTGATTACCCCTCTTCTTTCGGGGGGACTGATTAAATCGTTTCTCTGTCCCATGGGATGATTACCTCATTTCTCTGTCTCCGGTGGGCGTTCCTCTCTTTTACTTTTCCGGTGGGCTGTTAAATGTTTCTACTTCTCCGGTGGGGTGATTCCCCTCTTCCCCTTCCGGGGGGACATTAGTTTTTTCTGTCTCCAGTGGGCTGATTACCTCTCTTCACTTCTCCGGGGGGACATTCCCCGTCTCTGTCTTGGGCTGATTATTCTTTACTTTCCGGGGGACTGATTTGTCTTCCTTCTGTGGGGCTGTTTTCCCCTTCTCTGCTCCGGTGGGGCGTTCCTCTCTTCTACTGTTCCATGGGTGAAACCCCGTCTTTCCCTCTCCCGTGGTTTTATTATCTCTTCACTGTTGGGGGGCTAAAAACCTCTTTTCTGTCTCTGGGCGGTCCCCTTTCTACTTCTCTGGGGGGACTGTTATTTTCACTGTCCGGGGGGGACTATTCCTGTTTTTCTTCCCCGGTGGGGGTTTTTCCCCTCTTCTCTGTCCCGGTGGGTGTTATCTCTTCATTCCAGTGGGCTGTTTCCTCGTCTTCTTTCTCCGGTGGGGCTGTTACCTGTCTTCTCTGTTTTAAAGGGACGGTACCTGTTTCTATCTCTCTGGTTTGTTATGTTTCCTTCTGGTGGGGCTGATTACCTCGTCTTTCTGTCTCTGGTGGGTGTTACTCGTCTTCCTGTCTCGGGGGACTGATTACCTTCTTCTACTGTCCGTGGGACTGATTACCTCTCTTCTCTGTCCGGTGGGATGATTACCTCTCTTCTCTGTCTCCGGGGGGACTGTTCCCCTGTTCACCTCGGGGGTATTGCCTCTGTTCTACTGTCTCTGGTGGGCTGATTACCTGTTTCACTGTCTCGGTGGGACTGTTCCTCGTCTTCCTGTCTGGTGGGTTTCCTCGTGCTCGTTTGGTGGGCTATTTTCTTTTTACTGTCTCTGGTGGGACTGATTACCTTCTTCTACTGTCTCCGGTGGGGCTGATTACCTCGTCTTCTACTTCTCTTGGGGGACTGATTATGTGTTCACTTCTCTGGGGTGATTCCCTCTTTCACTTCTCTGGGGGGACTGTTCCTCTTTCCTTCTCTTGGGACTGTTCCTGTCTTCCTTCCGGGGGGACTGATTCCCTGTTCTCGTTTGGTGGGACATTACCTGTTTCTACCTCTGGTGGGCTGTTCCTTCTTCTCTTCCCCGGTGGGACTGATTACCTTCTTCTACCTCGGGGGGTGTTCCTGTTTCCTGCCCGGTAAAATTTTCCTCTTTCTGCTGTCTCTGGTGGGTATTACCTCTCTTCTACTGTGTGGTGGGTGATTTTCTTCCTGTGCCCGGTTTTCAACATTAAAATCTTTTGTTTGGTTAATGGGTTTTAAAATATATTTCGGGGTATTGGGCTAAGGAAACATTTTCCCCCGTCAAAAAATTTTAATCCAAAATGGGAAAAAAATATCTCGTGTCCTCTACCCACACAGGTCCGGGGTGTGGGAAGAGGGAAACATTAGGCTTTTCCCCAAAAATTTATGTTCCCCTTCTGGGGAATTGAAAATGGGATTGTTTAGTGTTGGGGTTGGGGGTCCTCCTGCGACAAAAAATATTTTCCCCAAAATTTTTCTCTAAAAGGGGTTTGTAATATTTTGCCCTGATTATAGGTGTTTTCCCTTTACTTATTGTAGTAAAGATCTTTATTATTTTTATGAAATAACTCGGGTGAACACCACTGAAATGTTTTTATGAAAATCTTCACTATAAAAAACCCAGGGCCACCAGGGTTTTTATTCATCTTTCTTAACACCCAAACCTTGTTTCCTTTCCTCCCACCACCCATTTTCCCAGTGGCCCCCTTTCCCTCCCCCACCCTATTCCCGTAACCCTTTTCCCCCCACCCCCCATTCCCAGTGGCCCCCTTTCCTCCACCCCCCATATATCCCAGTGGCCCCTTTCTCCCCCACCCTTTCCCCCGGGGCCCTTTCCCCACCACCCATAACCCCCCCCCCTTTCCCCTTCTGCCATTCTGTGCCTGGTGGATGACGCTGCAGTTTTTTTTAGGGTTCAGGGTTCTTGGATTGCGTCCCGGGGCCCCCGTGGGAGGAAGGGGGGAGAGGAAAAAAGGGGGGAAGGAAGGAGGGGAGAAATTCTCATTTTTCCCCCCAATAATTATTCCCTGTTTCTTTTTCCCATTCTTCTCCTTTATTTTTCCTCTTCTTTTACTTTTCCCCCTTTTATTTCTATTCCCCACCAGTTTCCTCTTTTATTTTTTTTCTCCCTTTTCCCCTTTTCCCTTATTTTTTTTTTCCCTTTCCCTTTTTCATGGGTTAATTCTCTTTCCTTTTTCCAGCTTTTTTTCTCTTCTTTCCATCTTTTATTTAACCTCTATCTTTTTTTTTCAAATATTTATTCTTTTTTTTTCTTTTTTTTCTTTTTTCTTTTCTTTTTTTTTAAATTTTTTTTCAAATAAAATTTTAGGGTAAATATTAAAAAATTAAATCTGGCATTAATATTTTTTTTGTTTCATTCTTTTGAATTTTTTTATCACAATTTTTGTTTGGGGTTTTTGGGGTTAATAGTTAGAAAAAATTTAAAAAAAGTAAACTAAATGGTTAAAACTCCCCTTTTTGATGGGGCTCGAAACCTACCCCCCATGTTTCGCCCCCCCAATTTTGTCTAAAAAACCCCCCGGGTGGGTGGGTCCTGGTGGTCATTGTGTTAGTGGGGTATTGTTGGTCAGTTGGTCATGTGTGTGGTCAGCAGGGTCAGCTAGGTCTGCGCAGATGGTTTTGTTGCTAGTTTTGGCTTAATTCTAGGATGAGGAATATGTGGTGGAGAGAAGGGTCATCGTCTTCCGGAAGTTGCTGCTCCAGATTTTCTCCAGTGCACCCTCACGCATGCAAATACATAAAATACAAAAATCTAAAACACAAGTATTCATACACGCAGAGTGGGGGTGGGGGGGGATGACAGCTCCTTGGTTTTCACATAGAGATGGGGATAAGTTAATAGGGCATTAGAAAATGAACCCAAGAAAAAAAGTGCTATTGTCGCAGAGCAAAGGTGCTTCCCTGCCAAGACCTCAAAAAGATGAAGGGACGACTAGGGAGATGAAGGTACGACTGGGAGATAAAGGAAGGGGGTGTGGGGTTTGGAAAAACCCAAGTTCAGCAGGTTTTGGGAGAAACGGCAGGGGGACATGCGTATTTTGCTGAAATGCTCTCAGGAACCGGGAAAGGTAATGATATCGTCGAAACCCAACATAAAAAAGGCAATGAACTCTGGAAAAAAAGGGAAAGGGAGGAGAGAAGGCGTCTCAGTCTCATTATTTAGGTGTCCCAAACTCGTTGCAACCCACACAATGGGGTCTGGGGGTGATCTCCATTACAGGGGGAAACATTGGTGCTTCCTTGATCCCCTTTCCAATGTTCATCTATCAGTAAAAGGGGTCCCGGGTTTAAGACTATTGGGGGGAAAAAAAAAAGTTATTATTATTTTGGGGGGGAAAAGGCTGAAGAACAATTTAACAAACATTGGCATCAGATAAAAGGGAAGGTTATAAAATTTGAATAAAAGATCTAGGCTGGTAAATTTTTCGAGGAGAAGTACAAAAAAACAAAATAAAAAGAAAAATTCCCATTTAAAAAAAAGGGCTGGATCGGATCTTGAAAAAAATGGTGGGGGAAAAAAGATATCTTGTATCAGGGGAAGAATTCCCAGGAGAAACAGCTGAAGGAAAATAATAACATCTGGGGGTTGAAAACCCGGAATCGTGACAGCCCAAAGCTCCCTCTCAGGGGATGGAAAATGGCCCCCCATGTGAAACCTCCCCAGGGGTAACCTAAATTACGAAGATCCCCAAAAAAACCCCTTTTCCAATCTCAGAAAAAACCATACCCTAATCTTCCCCCCACCCCAAACCCCCCTCTAACCTAAATCAGTGCAGGATGATTTCTCACTTCCCCCCCTTTTTTTTTCCCCCCCTTCACCCCAACCCTCCCCCCCTTCCCAATAAAAATCCACCCCCAAACCACCCCTTCCCCCAACCCCCCAATCTTCCCCTCTTTCCTGGGAAAAAAAAACGAAAGGACCCAAAAAATAAAGACAGTAACAGAAAGGAAGCTAAAAGTATGGTATGGAAAAGCGAATAGGGGAAACATCTTCCCCCAAATTTTAAAATAAAGTATAAAATATGAAAAGGACGGAGGGGGCGAAATACCTGCTGTTCGGACCAATGGATCGAAGATGAACAAAATTAGAGGGGTCAAAGTTTTAAAAAAAGGCCTGAACCGGGGATAGGGGATAATGCAGGATGTAAAACCCACCCAAAAAAGCAGACCCCAAGACAACAAAATTGGCCAAATAGTAGCCCCCAATGAAGCAAAACTACGATCATGGGAAACTTAAAAAAACTGACGGGGAAAGTTTGCACCCAAATGGGGGGGCAGCGGGTGACCCCATGGTTCAGGAGGAAAAATAAAAAGTAAAGATCTGGTGTTTAAAGGGAATCAAAAACCTGAAATGGGAAAGAAGCAGAGACCCAAAAAGGAATATGTGGGAAAAAAAAAAACAACCCAAAAACTTGGTGACATTAAAAAAATCTATAAAAGGTTGTTAACAAATATCGATAAACAGACTTTTTTTTAAAACTTTCCTCAACGAATCCTTTGACCCCCTTGTTTACGTCGATCTTTCCCTTCTACCCCCCCCTCGACCCCCTTTCCCTGGGGTCCCGACGTTTTCCCCCCTTTTTCCATCCCTCGTACATCACCACTTCCCCAAAAGTGGTTGGCCCCCCTTTCTTACCCCCCTCTTCCACCTCCCATCCTTTTCCCAGTTTTCCACCCTTTCCCTCACCCTTTTTCCCTCCCATCTTACCGCAGCTCGGTCTTTTTGATTATTGTTGAACTCGGGGGAAGACGCTGGGGCCCAAAAAAAGGGCTGAAGGAAGGAGGGGAACTCTAAGAATGATCAGGAAGCTCAAAACCCAAACAAAAGAAGGAGGTATTCTCGGAAATCGGGAACTTGAAGTCAAAAACATTGTCCAGGTATACCAATACAGAAAACAGAAGGGAGGGTGAAGAAAATACTAAATCGGGCCCCCAAAAGGAAGGGGGAGATAAAATCTCTATCGGTTAAACAGAAGAAGAGGAACTGTGGGAACTACTAGCACGTTTTCCAAAAACTATGAATAAGGCGTTTCCCAGAATCGGAAAAAAAAAAAAATTAGCCCCTTATGTACTAAAAAAGAGGAAACTGTGGGGGAATTACGGGAAATGAAAACTGCTATATTAAAGTTATGGAAAGTTTTGGGAAAAGTGGGGAGCACCTGGAAAGGGTACCAAATAAACAACCCCCCACGGTTTCAGAGGGTGACCCTCCCAAATTTTGGTTCTTGATAATCGAAGTCGGCAAAGAGAGATGGGGGGAAAGTTTTTTTGGATTGAAAGGACTTCGTTTTTTAACAGCTGGCTAAAAGCAAAGAGGAAAAAAATTACAGGAAAGCAACTTGGACAGGAAATATTGGAAGGAAAAAACGAAAATTACTTCGGGAGGGGGGAATGGGCGTTAGAGTGGGTGTCCCAAAGGGTGGTATGGAAACTTTTTTCTTGAGTGTGAATGAAATAAAATCCGGGGCATCGGAAAAAAACAAGTAATCCCAAAAAATTTAGGAAATCTTTTACCTTGATTTCGAAGTTTGATGCAGGGAAGTGGTGGTGAATCCAAAGCTTTAAAAATGGGTATGATGGGTATCGATGGGTGGAGCAGAAAGGGGGGGGGCTAAGACTCGCCCTGCATCCCAAAAGGCAGTAAAATTGGGAGCCCCAAAATTTCAAAAACCAAGTTTTCCAAAAGGGGTTTTTCCTAATA
The DNA here is from genome assembly GCA_009830355.1 of Cherax destructor. Taxonomy (NCBI): domain Eukaryota; kingdom Metazoa; phylum Arthropoda; class Malacostraca; order Decapoda; family Parastacidae; genus Cherax; species Cherax destructor. The sequence continues at coordinate 6,530 of WNWK01051075.1, forward strand.
TCCAAAATGCTTGGGCGTTTCCTTTCTTTCGCTTAAGCAAAGCACTGGGGAATGTCAGACAGTTTACTGTTGTCATATATATAATTTTTATATATAATTTTATATTTATATAAAATTTTATTTTAAAAAATAGATGTTGGGGGACTTGGTCTGATCCCCCTTAACGACAACGTGGACTTTTTAATTTATAAGTTTGACTTGATAAAATTGTGTTGCTTTTATCAATTATACTTCCCAAACTTCTTATCATTCAAACTGAAAAATCTTTTTCTACTTTGGAAGCTCATCTTCATGACATGATAAAAAATTCTACTTGTTGATGTATAACTTCCAAAAAATTTGTTTTTTTCGATTCAGGTTCCCCGAAGCGATGGGCCTCCACCATGGAGGGACTGAGGGGGAGGTGGAAAAGAAACCCCCCCTCATACCCGTGAAAAAATGCTATTTTAAATTCATTTTAATACCAAAACTAAGCCTTGGGACTTTTTTCCCTTTTTTTTAATTTGGTTTTTTATGGTTTAAAATATTTTGATAACTTTATGGTTCCCGTAACCAAAAAAACCTTTAAAAAAATTGGGAAACGTGGAAAAAAGCTGGGTTAGTAAGAAAAAAACTTAAAGTTTATTCAAAAAAAGGACTAAAAAAATAGGGTTTACAAAAATGTGAAAAATTACAGACATAACGAGAACTATTAAAACTACAGATGCCAAGAATTATGGTCCTCTTTTAAGTCACTGATTCAAAAATCCGTAGGCTGGAAAGTTGCGGTACAGTAACAGCCCCTTTAAAGACAGGTGAACTTGCAGACCTGAAAAATTCGAAACCTTCTTTTGGGCCTTTGCGGCCAGCATAACACCATGGTTGATCAGGTCTTAATCAAAAGCTGCAGATGTTAATATGTGTGGAGTTCTCTCCGTGTGAGCTGGCAGACCCCCACAAGAACCATGGTAAATTTTAAACTATCAGAAAAACTGTAGTATTAATACAAATAACAGTAGTCATATGTAGGCAACATAGTATTTTCTGGGAAGGAACGGGGGTCGACATTCCCCCAAAACAATTCAACAAATACCAAATCTCCGATCCGATAAGGTGACCTATCCCGATTTATTTAAAAATTGTTTTAATTTTGACAAAACTTTTTGGGAAAAAAAATGTTATGATTAAAGCCTTTTATTTAAAATTTTTCACATGGCTGGGTGCATTGCAGTTTGCCATGGATGTTCTGTTTCATTACATCTCACCTCTTTTCCATATAATATAAAAAAAGGAAGGTTTTATTTTTGGGGGATCTGCACAAAAAAATATTTTTTAAATCCAGTTTTTGTCGATTTAGTGAAAAATAAGAAAAAATTTTGATGGGGGCGAATCACGGAGCTGGGGGGGGGGAAAACATTCAAAAAAAATCGGTGAAAAAAACCAAAAAAACCGCCAGTGGGGTTCACCCAAAAAAAAACGTGTGTCTCAGCAAAAAAAAGGGGTGAGAAACGTGTTTCAGCGGTTTTTTTGGATTTGCTTTTTGAATCGATTTGTGGGTCCGAACTGCGAGAAGTTTGGTTCGAAAGAGATACAGTTCTTGAAATACAAAAAAATGCTTCAGCTGATGGTGTTAATGGCATTTGCTTCTGAAAGGGGATGTTGGACGTTCTATAAACAACTCCCTGACGGGGGTTCCCGGGTTCTGTTTCTGCTGCTAAAAAGGGTGTCGGGGCCACCAGTTGGGAACCCCCCCCTTTTCCCCCCCACAACCTCCAACCCCAAAAGAAAGCAAACTGCCAAAAACCATCCTGGGTTCTTAGGCATGGAATGTCTGAAAGACAAACAAATCAGACGTGTAACTAACGACCACCCCCCCACCCCCATCCCAAAAAAATCCTGATCGCCAATGGAATGTATCTTTCTACCTCCTGTGCTTTTTTTCACCCTGGAATTTTTTTCATAAACCCCTGGGGAAAACACTGCTACAACAAAAACTGCCCTGCATACCATTTGAAATAGGAGGTTCAGACCCCAAAACGGTAGAAATCGGGCCCGGGCAATTAACACAACGACTGCTCTAAAAAAGATGACATCTTGCAACGAAGGGAAAGGGGATGCCCACTAAAAGGTAGCGGGTTGCAGATTTAAACCTGGATTAAAAATTTTTAGAAAACGGTTTACAAAAAAAGTTAAAAAATGAACACTTTGAACTTTGGGGGAATCTTTATTCTGGAAATGTTTCGCCAGGCAGTGGCTTTAGCCCCAGTGCAAAAAAGGGGGAAATTGGGGGGGGTTTAAAGAAATCGTCCCTAAACCTGGAGTCGATGTTTCAGTCCATCAATCTTGATAAAAATGCTGTGGGGCAAGCAACTTGTGAAGACACTTTATGGAAAAAACTCTGTACATATAACTGGGCCTCTGGGATCCTCAGGCATTGGTTTAATGCTTTTGATGAACACTGTCGCCAAAAAAAACTATGTAGATGTGTGGGCATTAGAGAATTTGAGGGTATACTGATTCACTGTTTCGACCAATGAAACATGCACTGACAAAAGAAGGGGTTTGTAATATTATTATAAATCCACAACTTCCCCCGTGTAAAATAAACAAAAGGAATTCTAAATAGCACTGGTCGACTGTGTCTTACGGTAAGTATCTGGTTAGTGTTGGGAAAACAGCATACTTGGAGGGGGGTTTTGGGGGCAAGTTCCCCGGCCCCTCCGTGGTTAAAGATAAATAAAATGATACATAATTGTAATAATGGTTAACAGTTAAGCAATGCGGGAAAGTGGGGAAAATATTAGGTATGACGTACATTGTACCTGCATACATCAGAAGCGTTACACACTTGCTATTCCCTTTAAACCCACCGATAAAAAAAAGTCAAGATACTTCAGCAGGAAAGAATCAAACTGAGAATTTCTGGCTGTTCTCGAACTTGAAAAATTTTCCGCTGCCGTCCATCAATAACAGTATACGGCAGTTAAATCTTTCTTTACAGCTAAACTGTTAAGAAAATTAAATCAGCATTCAGCAATGATGGGCGTATCGGAAGAAGTTAGATAAATATGACGCTGAAGACCAAAATTATTATAAAGGGGCCAACGAACTTACTAAAAAAAAGACTTTAAAAGTTAGTACATTGCCTACCCAAGTCGATTACCTAGCCAATGTCCTACGAATCGTGGAGGTCTTCCCCGGAAAACTCCCCCTCATGGATCATTTCTGCAGTTGAAATAAAAATGTTGGTCAGACATCTGGGAAAATTTTTTCAAGAATTCGAAAGGGTTTTCGTTACCCCCGACTGAATTAGTCGCCATTAAAATTAAAAAAGGTTTAACAAAACCAGAATCGACTCAGTTGTATTTTCTGACTCCATAAATATCAAAAAAAAAATATTTGAAAGTAAAAATTATTTACTTTTCGAAAAATTTCAAAATACACTCAAAATCTTTGTGGGTACCACTTTGTTTACACTGGATGGAGCGAAATAGATGAAGCAGAAGTAAGAGGATCACAAGACAATATAGATTACAGTTTCAAAAAACATTGCACTTTGCAAGGAAAAATAAAAATTAAAAATCTAGAGAATGAGTTTAATGTGAGAACTGTGTTAGTAATTCAAAATATTCAAGAGGTTCGTTAATTGAAAAACTTGTTTATGATAAGAAAGAGGGAAAACAAGAACGGTGGGGGCCAAGCCCGTTAATGTTGCGGTTGGTTAGCAACTCAAAGTGGGGAAAAAATGGCCTTGGAGGGAAAAAACATCATTCTCCCGAGGAAGGTTGACACAAAAAAAAAAATGAAAATCCTTATTCAACAGGTGTCTTATAAAAAATGCCCCAGATATCACAATTCAAATGATCCTCGGAACTGCAACATTCCCCCCCCTTCTTAAATGCAAGTATTGTTTTTTCCACCCCCAGGATTCAAGACTACAAAAAAAATTTCCTGAATCCTACAAAATTTACCTTCCCCACACTCCAACAGCATGTCAAGCCATAAAAAAAATGACTTGTCTCCCTTGCTCAAGTCCCTAGCACTAAAAACCTCCTTTTCCCCCTTCCTTAAACCCTTCCTGGAAGACCCTCCCTCCCCGTTTTCCCCCCCAGTTCATACACCCTCTGATACATCTTCTAAATCCCAAAAATACCTCATTATCAGCCCTATGAATTATAATTTGACCAATTTTAAACAAACATCTTTCCTCCACCTCCTGCTCCCTCTATTTCCTCCCGCCTCCTGCTCCCCGCAAAACGAACTGAGGGTGGGCAAAACACGTCGTACCTAAGATTCATGACATTTTTCAAAAATATAAAAATTTGCTACAATTAGATAACGATTATTTGAAAGTGTTATTATTATAATTATTATTTTCAGTTAAAGTGTTGTAGGGAGGGGTGCGCTACGTTAGAATGTGGAAAGGGAAAAAGGGGAGTGTGGGGGGGAGGGGGTAGGAAAAAGTAAAAAAAAAATCAAAAGACAAAAAAGTCTGAATCAAAAAACTTTCATGGAAGAAGTCCAAAATGTGTTGGGGTGGTTTTTACGTGGGCAGTGGATCCTGTGTACTCTGATAGAGGGCAATTAATTAGATATGTTGGACGGACTGTGGGAAATTGACAGTCCTCCTGAGTGGTGGTGCTGGTTGTTTTTTCAGAAGTATCTGTAGTCACGTGTGTCCAATACATAAGAACGATAAGAATACTCGAACTTAAAAAGGGTTCGATACTTAGATTTTGAAACACCAAAGAATGGAGTTGATATTACCAATGGCGTGTAAACTTTTTGCCTCGTTTTTTCGGTTTTTCACTCGCGGGATGCGTCCATTCCCAAAAAATTCGCCCCTTGGAACAAATTCTTTAAAACCCGAGGCTTAAAATTGAGGCTAGCGACGGGGTCGCCCCACAATAACTAAAAAAGGCGAGTACAACAAAATGTGAACGCAAGCTATATTGCCATTGGCAAAAAGATGGTCCAGTCACATAACAAAAAAAAGTGGAAAAAAACAATTAACATTGATAAAAATTAAGGAGAGACCCCAATTTTTTCATGGTTTTGCGTTTGAATGAATTTTAAAACAATTACCCATCCTGGATAATTTTAAAAGCTTCCCAGAAATGGGCAAATACCTAATAAACAAACAAATTATCTAGTATCTAATAAATGGAAAAAAGCCAATTCGTTTTATTAAAGGGGATAGTGAAAAGTTAAATTACAGGAAAATATAAATATAGTAATTTTGAGTTGAACTCTTCTCCCGGCTAGGGACTGACCACCTCAAAAAATACTTCGTCGGGGTGATGGACTGATTACATCATCTTTTCCACTGTTCTTAGCGTCTCCTTGTATTCGACTAAAATAGCCTCACTAGGGTTTTTTAGTAATACAAAGGGAAAAAACTTTCTTAAAAACCTAAATTTGTGCAATTTTCCTCTTTAATGTGATCTTGATCCCGTGGCTTTTTCAATACAGTACTTTACATAACCTGAAGACTGCAGAGTTATTAAAAAGACAGTAAAAAACGAGGTAATCAGTCCCCAGCCTAGGGCAGGTGACCCCAGCACCGTAGTCCTTAAGAATCTGAAGCACAGACAGAAAGCGTCCCAAATCTTGGCCATGACCAACTTACCGGAAATCCCGCCTACCAGTGGCAATCCTTCATCTACCACCTCATCTGACTCCCGTACATAAACGTGAATCTTCCTGCCTGTGCTTCAGATGCTTCAACACTATGGGGCTCTCCCTTTCCTTGGGTGAAAGGGCTGATTACCTGCTTTTACTGTCTTCTGTAAATAACTCCAGACTTCAGTCATGTCCATAAAAAGCTTATAAAAACCCGTGGAAAAACGTCTACAAAATAAAGATACCCAAATGTTGCACATGTGTCTCATCACCTGCTGCTAGGCTGATGGACTGATTCCCTCGTCTTCCACTTCTTTTTTATATTTCTATATCTTCAGATTATGTCCATATATTGTGTTAATAAAGCCATGAATAGGAAAAGGGCTACAAAATAAAATATCCCGATTTGTATATTTAATTCATCATCGTGTCGATTGTTTACCATGATATAAGTTTAACCTGCTGTGTTACCATCAGT
>WNWK01051076.1:0-12608 GCA_009830355.1 Cherax destructor
ACCTAAAAATTTTTTTTTTATTATAATAATAATTACCTCGAATAAATACTCTTAAATTGTGTACAAGTTGTAAAGTTAGTACTTAATAAATAAACACACTCTCCCATTCTCATGCAAACACTTTTTTTAGAGTCAATATTATTATTATTATTATTATTATTATCATCCTCAGAGTTTGACTAGAGAGAACGTAATTCTTCCGACACCCTAAAAGTCGCTTGGTAAACAAATATCATATTTGTCAATTTTTATTCTGTGGGTGTATGAAATCATGTTTATATGCTATGTAATGTTTTATAAATAATTTTGAAGAAAATATCAGATGGATTAATGAAAATGTCTATATTAACGTAAAATAAGACATTTAATGTGCCCAAGAGTGAGTATTATTAGTATTACGTAATGTTTTCCCTCCACAACGAAAACCATTGCATAAAAAAACAGCATGTTTATATGCTTTGTAACGTGTTTCTTATATAATTTTGAAGAAATATCATAGATGGATTAATGAAAATGTCTATACAGTGGCCCCTCGTTAACGAAATTAATTGTCCAGGAGCTTATTTTAATCTGAATCTTCGTTATCTGAAACCTTTTTTCCCCATAAGAAATAATGTAAATAAAATTTAAATTTCGTTCCACAAAAAATAATCACTCAAAATAAAAAAATAACATTTATTTTACCTTTATTGAAGAGACTTGCAGGCATCTGGAAGATATAGATGATGACTGGGCAGGTGTTAGTGGTTGGAAGGGGAATCCCCTCCAAAGTACTTCAGGTGACAAGTCCCTCTCTGGGTTATTTCCCCTTCTTGGTCTTTTAATGCCACTAGGACCAGCTTGAGAGTCACTAGACCCTGCCTGGTGAAGTAGCTGTCCAGAGTCCTCTGTTTCTGGCGACTCTTCAACACTTTTCTAAAGTACAACATGGCTCTGTCACTGAAGTGGTTGCACAGAAGGCTCATTTCAGCTTGCTCAGGGTGGTATCTTTCAACAAATGTCTGCAACTCATTCCACTTTGTACACATCTCCTTAAGCTGAAGAAGGCACCTCCTTATCTCTCTCTCTTCCCTGTGAAGCAATAACCTCAGCTGTGGTCTGTTGTTGTTCCAGATGAACACTTGCAGCTCTTCAGTTGTTAGCTCTATCCTGTGCTCCTACCAACTCTTCCACATCCTCATTTCTCACCCCCAACCCCAGGCTGTTCCCCAATTCCACAATATCTTCCACAACATGTTCCACAACAGGCACAGGGTCGTCAGGGTCAGGGTCAGCCTCAAATCCTTCAAAATTCCTCTCTTGGACACAATCCGGCCACAGTGGTCTACAAGCAGAGTTCAGAGTCCTGGAAGTCACTTCCTCCCAACCCCCTTACCTATAAGGCCTATGCAATGCACGATATTGAGGTGTTCTTTCCAGAACTCCTTAGGGTCAATTCAGAGTCATTGGTCATATTAAAGCACCCTCTGAAACAGTGCTTTGGTGTACAGTTTCTTGAAGTTGGAATGACCTGCTGGTCCATGGGCTGGAGGAGAGGAGTGGTGTTAGGAGGCAAGAACTTCACTCTGATGAAATTTATGTTGTCAGGCAACAACTCTTGCAAGTTGTGAGGATGAGCAGGAGCATTGTCCAGTACCAGGAGGCACTTGAGTGGCAATTTCTTTCCAGGAGGTATTTCTTCACACTAGGCCAAACACTCCAGTCAACCATTCCGAAACCTCCGTATTTACCCATGCCTTGGTGTTAGCCTTCCAATGCACACACAATTTATTCTTGTCAAAATCCTGTTTCCTGAAGGGTCTGGGGTTTTCTGAGTGATGCACCAGTAAAGGCTTCACTTAAAATCACCACTGGCATTGGCACACATCATAAGAGTTAGCCTGTCTTTCATAGGCTTGTGTCCTGGCTGTGCCTTTTCTCCTGAGTAATGTAGGTCCTGTTGGGCATTTTCTTCCAAAACAGGCCTGTTTCATCACAATTAAACACTTGTTGGGGAGAGGAATTGTTCAGCCTCTACGAACCCCTTGAATTCGTGCACAAAATTTTTTAGCTGCACGTTTGTCGAGCTGGCTGCCTCACCATGCCTCACAACATTGTGTATGCCACTACGTTTCTTAAAATTCCAAACCAGCCTTTGCTGGCTGTAAAATCACTCGCCTCACCACTGGTTCCAGGCATTGTCTTCCAAAAATCTGCGTGCAACTTCCTTGCCTTTTCACAAATTATCGCCATAGAAATACTATCACCCGCTCTCTGTTTTTCATGGATCCACACCAACAACAACTTTTCGACCTCATCCACTGTTTTCAAACTTTGTTTGTTAACAAATTAACCCCTTTTGCAACATTAAGCTTCCTTGATCTCATTTCTCTGTGCCAGGATAGTGCCGATAGTAGATGGATTTTTCTTATACATCCTGGCAAGATCACTCGGACGTACACCACTCTCATATTTTCTATGATTTCCTTCACTTCAGTTCGATGGTGTTCTCACTCTCTTTACCACAGAGGGGTGCCACTAGGAAGATTCTTTGGACCCATGGTGACTTATTTCACAGTGGCAATAACTAAACCACCAAAAAAGACACCAAATATATTGTGAATCTTTGAAAGAATGCGCTAGGTAATGTTCTCTCAATGGTAAACAACGCTTCACTGGCGTCCTGCGCTTGCGCGGAGCAGGCGGACACGTCTAATACCTTTCATTAACCGAGGAATTTTCGCTAACCGATTACGAAAAAGCTTTCGTTTCAAAATTTTAAGATTAACCCAGGACCTTTCGTTAACCGAGGGTCCACTGTATTAACATAAAATAAGACATTTAATGTACTGAGTGATTATTATTACGTAATGTTTCCTCCGCCGGCAACCACACCTACAGCATATAAACAGCATGTTTATATGCTATGTAACGTGTTTTTAAATAATTTTGAAGAAAATATCATAGATGGATTAATGAAAATGTCTATATTGACATAAATAGGACATTTAATGTGCCCAAGAGTGATTATTACATAATAGAGAGATGTGCTCACGGAAAATGTAAACAAATCGGGTGGCGGCGCCAAATCTGAAAGACCCTCGCTGTATACAAAAAGTTTTGGTCATAATTTGAACTCGCCGTATGAACGGAACGCGAAGCGAAACGTCGAAAACGGGGTCCTACTGTATAAGGTAAAAAGGACCCCAATGGAAATAAGTCACTTTGTCTGACTTTGTGTTGTCCTAGGTAGTTAATGCTAGACATAAGAATATTGGTGGGTCTATAGCAAACACCCAATGGAACTAAACTAGTGAATTTTCTAAATGAGCATGATAATGTTCATATTGTAGGCATTTACTGACCCCCACCCACATATATGGAGGAAATACTAGATCTTTGCCTTGGATTTAATACATCATATGGAGCATTCTGTCATAGTTGATGATTTTTCCGTTTTTTCCCCCAAAAGACTCACAACTGTCAATCTTGATCATATAAAAAGCAAAAGGGTTTTTAAAAATACAGAAGGAAAAAAACTTATTAAAAACCCAGAACACAGAGAAAACTTTTTCCCTTTGGAATCAATTATAAAGATTATGAGCCCACTGGCAAAAAAAAATTCAATGATGATCTAATTTTAAACCCGATTTGAGATTTTTACTACAATCAAGGGGAAAAAAAAAAATTTTTCCCTTTACTAGAAATGACAAAAAACCAATGTTTTTAAATGACCCACGCTAAAATCTAACACAGGGGGGGTTGGAGGATTGTAAACATACCGTGAGTGTAGAACCCCAGCCCTTTTTTCAAAATTTTTCCCCAAAAGCTGACTAACAAATGCAAGAAATAAAAAAAAGAACAAAAAACAGGGGGGGGGAAACAATTTTTTTTAAAAGGTTTTTTAAATTTTGGTCTCCCCCTTTAAGTATGGGGGGGAAAAAGGATAAATAAAAAACCCGGGGAAAAGGGGCTGGCAATTGCCTTTTTTTCCCCACTTAAAAAACCTTACCCCCATAAATGACTCCCCCAAAACCCCCAGGCAAAAACCTCCCCCCCCAAAATTTTGGAGAAAATTTGAGAGTGTTTTTTGAAGAAATGTTAAAACTGATTAATTTTATCCCCCAAAAATTTTATTGATGAGAGTGACCCCCTTTTTCCCCGGGAAAAAAATTAATTTTTAAAAAAAGGTCGATCCTTCCCCCGGGGAGGAGGGGAATCTATGATATTCTCAGTTTTTTTGGGGGCAGGGGGCCTAATAACCCTTTTTTTGGGAAAACTGTATAATGCCAGTTACAGGGGGGATTTTTTCCCCCTACTTCCCCCCCTTTTTTTTCTGTTTTCCCCCCTAAGCCCCAACAGGGGGGATACATTTAGACCGATCTCCTTTTTTAGCTGTTTTTTAAAAAATTTTTTGAAAGGGGGGATACTTAACAGACTGTACTAAAAAATAAAGACATCAACTCTCCCCTCCCTCTATGGGTTCGTAAAAAGGTAAGTCCCCCGGTTTGTATCCCCCCCTTTTTCCCACCTCACACACCTCTACTAGTTTTCCCAATTTTTGAAAAAAAATCTGCATTTGAATCTGAACAGAATTTGTTATACTACATGAACTAACCAAAATGAATATTGGGGGCCCCCCAACTTTTGGATAATGGGATCCCAAAAGGAGTATCCTCTGTCCTCTAAAGGCTTTAAAAAGCGGGGTCTAAAGAAATGTCCCTAGGTAAAAACCCCGGGGGGGAGTTCTCAACCCCGCTATTTAATATTCTGATTAATGTTCTTTAAAGCCTACCTGCCTCACCCAAAAATGGCTAAAGCTATGCGTGACATAAAAATTTTCCCTAAAAAAGGGGGAAAAAAAAATGAGTACCGTTTTTAATGAATTTCCCCCGGAAAATTTTTTGGCGCCCCTTAGGCCCCGTTATCTTCCCCCAAAAAAAAAAAGATATTAAAAAACAAGCATCCCCCCCATCTATTTGGGGGGGAAAACTTTAAAACCCAGTTAAAATTTAAAAAATTTTTGGGGTTAGATGTACCCTTCCCCAAATCTATCCCCCCCAAATAAAAAAAACATGCAAAGATAGACTAAATTTTAAAACCTTTTGGGTAAAACCCCCCTATGGGTGCTAATTTGAGCCCGGGGAATGATGTAATAGCCTATATTAGGCCCCAATTTATTATGCTGCTCCCATGTTGATATTGGCCCCAAAAATTCTCTTGGGGCCCTTTGTTAATGAAAAAAAAAGGGGGTTTTAGAATTATTTTTGGGGTGTCCCAAATCTAAAAAAGGGTTCTTAATATGGGGGAAGGGCTTGGGATTACTAGTACCCAGTGTTATTTATTATAACCCCAAAAAAAAAGCGAAAAAACCCCGGGGGGTTTTTCAGCAAAATCGGTGATGGGGTTGTTGAGATTAACCTGTTGGTTTTAAAATTTTAAAAAATGAACCAGACACTGCCCCAAGGGAACCCTTTCTAAATGTCTAGAAGAAAAAAAACTCAAAATCTAAATGGTTTTAGAAAAAAAATTAAATTAATTTTTTAAATCATAAAAAGTATCCCGGGGCAACAAGAGCATTTCACCCCCTCCATGGAAGAGTGTTCTTTTTTTCACATACCGCAAGTCCCCCCCGAAGTTTGTTTTTAACCCCTTTTCCCTTTAAACCCCTTTTTAAAAACAACTGCTAAAAAAAATTTCTGCCTAGCTGGTAGTAATAAGTTATCTCAAGTTATATACATGAGGATCTAAACAGGAGTCTTTTTGGCAGGGCTGCATCTGCTCGGGGTGCCACCTCCCTAGTTAAGAACAATAAAAATTTTTTTTTTTGAACTAGGCATAAAATTAACAACGGGGCGTCTCCCCCCAAACTGAATTTTTTTCCCCCCAATAACACTAAAGTAACTTATGACACTGGATTGACTCTATCATCATTACTGATTCTATGTCATCATTGAAGGTTTTTGACTCATTTTAAAGGTTTTTAACAGCATGTTTTTTTGGGAAAAGAAGCCAGGATAGATACTAAAAAATCCGGGACAAAGGAATTAAAGACATTTGTTTTATTTTTTCCCCCCAAAAATTTGGATTACCCTTCATGATAAAGTTGATATGTTACCCAAAAAAGGGCCCCCCCAAAAAGGAATGTAGAATATAATTTTAAAAATTTTCTTTTAGTTTGGGAAATAATATTGGGAAAAAAAAAATTTTAAAAAATGATAGCTATAGGAATGCATTTAAAACCCCGGGAAGAAAGATCTATAAACTATGATAACATGAATGTAGATAAGTATGTTTTGGGCAATTTAAAAATGTTAACAGACTGATTAAATTTGGGGGCCGGGCCGGGCTAAAAAGTATTTTTTAAAAAGTTTGGGAAACACAGATGATGCCAAACTAAATGCAAATTATGTGATCAGGCAAGGGTTTTTCCCTTGAACACTAGGGGGGGGTTTGTCCAATTGGGAATATGAGATGGGCTTTTATAATAACCTAGGGACATGCAAGATATCTTATTCATAAAAAAAATACCAATTGTACAAAAAAAAATTTTTTCAAAATTGTAAAAAAAAATTTTCCCCTAAATTTTTTGGGGTAACAATAATTGAAATGTAGAAAAAAACCCCAATGTACAATTGTTCCCCTTTGGGGGGCCTTTGGGGGTTTAGGCATTTTTTATCCATATGCTCTTGCGCTACCGTCCACAGGATGGTTTGGGGGGTGCACAAAAACAAACCACTTCGGTGGCAAAATCTAAATCCCCCCAGGTAGTCTACACATATTTTATGTTATAATCTATGTCCCTTTTTTTTATCCCTGAATTTTGCATACTTTATTTACTTATTTACTTTCCACTTTATTTTTTTTTCTTTCCCTTTTTTTCTTTTTTTCCTTACTTTCCCCCCTTTTTCCTTACTTTCTTACTTATTTTCCCCACTTACTAATACAAGAGAGGTGGTGTGGTTGCCTCAGGGGTTACCCCCACAATAAACTTATTTTTTTTATTTTTTATTTAAAAAAATTTTAAAGAGAGGTGATGTGGTTGCCTCGGTGGTTATCTCCACAAAAACTTCTTTATTTACTTATTTTTTTTTTAAAATACTAATACAAGAGAGGTGGGGGGGTTTTTGCCTCAGTGGTTATCTCCAAAAAACTTACTTTTTTTCCCCATTTTTCCTTTAAAAAGAGAGGTGGGGGGTTGCCTCAGTGGTTATCTCCACAATAAACATTTTTTTTCCCACTTTAATAAAAAGGGGGGTTTTGGGGTGGCCCCCTTTTCCAGTGGTTATTTTTCCACAAAAAACTTACTTTATTTACTTTACTTACTAATACAAGAGAGGTGGTGTGGTTCCTCAGTGGTTACCCCCACAATAAACTTACTTTATTTACTTACTTTCCCTAAAAAAAGAGGGGGTGGTGTGGTTGCCTCAGGGTTATCTCCACACCAAACTTCTTTATTTATTTACTTTACTTACTAATGGAGAGGTGGTGTGGTTGCCTCGGTGGTTACCCCCACAATAAACTTCTTTTTTACTTCTTTTTTTTAATTTAAAAGGGGGTGGTGTGGTTCCCCAGTGGTTATCTCCACAATAAATCTTAAAAATTTTTTGGGCTTCAACATATAGTTTTTAAAATACGGGTTATGAACTCACTTGTTGGCACAGATTGGTTGATAGGGTTTGGGAAAGGGGTGTTTATTTTTTTAATAATAAAAAAAAAGGCAAAAAAGGGGTTATAAAGGTTTTTGGGGGCCGACAAAACGGGAAGAGTGAACCTTTGTTTCCAAAAAGTGTTTTTCCCCCCCCCCCCAAACCCCCGTCTACCCTCTTATAAAATTTTAACAATACCACCTCAACTCATCTACATTAACATTATTTATAATCCCAAAAATTATTACAATGAATACTAATACAAGGGAAAAAAAAAAAACACAAAAAAAAAGGGTTTTATACACTATATTACGCTAAATAATGAAAAAATTTGGAAAAACCCCCCTAGAACATCAACATGCGAAAATGGTCCCCCTTTTGATATATTTTTTAATTTTTTTTTTTCAAAAAAATTGGGGGATTTTAAATAATTTTTGATTATTATAATTAATATAATCTGGGCCTAATCCCGAAAAAAACTAAAAAGATACAGTAATAATAATAATAATAATAATAATAATAATAATAATAATAATAATAATAATAATAATAATAATAATAATAATAATAATAATAAAAATTTTAATAATAAAAAAATAATAATAATAATAAAATAATAATATAAATAATAATAATTTTTGTGGGGGGAAATTTTTAGATTACCTGTCTGGACTTCACTGCCACTTTAAAAAAAAATCTCCCGGGGGGAAAAAACCGTCTAGGGGGAATTTTACCACAGTCACCCCCGGGGGGTGGAGGGGGAAAAAAAGTCGCCCTTCCCCTTTTGGGGGGGCTCCCTTTGATATTCCCACTGTGGGGGGAAATTTTAAAAAATTACCCCCCTGGGCTTCAGCGCCCCCAACAAAATAATCTCCCGGGGGTGGACCATTGTATAATTTTCCGGTTACCCCCCTTGACGCGTGTGGGGAAAAAAAACCCCTCCTGGTCACATCCAAGGGGTCCCCCTTTTTTATTTTCACTCTAAATCCCCCCCATCCTTGACCAGTTTATTAAGAATGAGTAACACCAATGGTTACGGTATTGTTAAATTTTGTGGACTGTATGGGTTAATGTCTGACTGATTGGGGAAAAGGGAAAAAGGGTCCTTTTTTAAAATCACTCACCCCCTTTTTCCCCGGGGGTTTCTGTTCACTTGAAGATCCCGTCATTATCCCTTCCCCCCCTAGACCCACATTATCCCCCTTTTTCCAAAACGGGTTTTTTTTTAAAATAATAAGAGTACTTACAGTGGGGAAAAAAAAACATTTTTTTCGCTATTCTTCGATGGATCTCTTTTGGGGGTGCTCGGGGGGGAAAATTTTTTCCCTCAAGACGATGATGTTGGTGGTTGTCCCGATGGGGGCAAAAAAATTGATTCCTTGAACCCCTTTCCCCCCCCGAGACCGGGGGGGTTTTTTTGGTTGGTCAGGGGAGTGATTCATATCCTCTCACTTCCCCTTTTTTCGGGGTTTTTTCGTAACACTTTTTAAAAATATTCACCCCCCCCGGGTTTTAAAGTCCTAATTTTCCTTTTTTTTAAAAAAAATCCATTAATAATTGTGTACGATGAACACTGATCGAACCCAAAAAAACATTTCCCCCATCAACAAACCGTAATGGCGTGGTCGGTCACTATTTAACACATTATCACTCTATTATTGTAGTTTCTTGGGGCTTAATTCCCACATTATGCCAGGCGAATATTAAACATTCACTATTGTGAAGAGAGACCATTAACGCGTTTTGGGGCATTGTAAACGCCGATTTCATCCCCCAAAAAATTCCCCGAGCTCTCCCATCGTTCCACCTTCACCCGGGTTTTCCCCCGAGCCCCCTTTCCCTGGCCTCTTTGCCCCAAAACCCCCAATTTTCCCCCCGGGCCGTGGGGATGGTTTTTCTCCCCATTCAAGAAAAATCGAACCAACAGCCACACATTAAGAATATTCACATTGGGAAAAAGGGTATCAGTAAAACCCTTTTTTGGGGAAAAAACCCCAAATTTTTTCCCCACCCACAACCCAAAAAACCCCCCTTTATTGGACCTTTTTTTTCAAAAAAAAAAAAGCTCACAAAAGGGTTGTGGGTTTTTATATGAATATTTTGACTGATTAAAAAGAGTCCTCAAATAAAAAAAACCCTCACTCACCCTTATCAGTGCCATTGATTTTCATTAAAAATGTTAAAATACCAAAAGCATTTACACTAATCATAAAAACCCCCCGGGGGGAAAAGGGGGCCCAAAAAGGGGGAGTCTTAGCTGTGGGGGGAAAAAGTTTATTTGGGGGCAAAACGGTAATTTTTTCCCCGAATGGTCTGTAATATACCATCTACTGTGGATAAAATACTTTGACAAATTTTAAAGGCCCCGAATTCATTAATTTTATAGCATTTAGTACAAAAAATAGGGGGGGTGACAATAACCAACTGGCAAAAGTTTATTTTTTTTTTTGGTCCCACATCTTGGTGGTGTTTTAAACCCGGGGAAAAAAATTTTTAAACCCCCCCCGGGGGGGGCGGAAAAAACATTCAAGAGTCTGTTTTTTTTGTTGGGTGACCATAGACAGGGGGGGTCCTCCTGATGGAAAAATGATGATAGATGGACGGGGCTGGTGTCAATCTCCCGAGTCTTAAAAAAATAAAATTCATTTGGGAAATTCTTTTCGTATTATTTTCTCAAACTGCTAACTGACAAGGGGTGTGAGGTGTGTATGATGTGTATTTTTTTTCCCCCTTTCCTATGCACATGTCAATTTTTAAAAAAGGGGCCCGTTGTATGTGCGTGTGTGTTTATGTATTTTTATGTGTGTGTATTTTAAAATTTTTTTCCCCCATTGTAACTGTATATGATGTGGGGTTTTTATTCATTACTGTGGGGGGAAATTTTTAGAGATTTTATCTGGGAACCGCCACTTGCAACAAACAATCAGGGGGGTGACCAAATAGTATAATTTTTTCCCCCCATTCCCCCTTTAAAGGGGGGTTTTTAAAATTTACCCCCCCCCGGCCCCCCCAAGGGGAAATTTTTAATTTCTCATTAAAATTGGGCCCCCATAAAAAAATTTTGGGGTTTTAATAAAAGTATGGTATGATTAATTTTTTAAAAAGGGCTGTTTAAAATTTTAAATATGATATGGGACTGGGGTTTTGGGGAAAAAGGGGAAAAAAATACAGGTAATTAATGTTTACCCCCCTTATCTCGTCTTGGGTTTCCCGGGGGAAACCCGTATTCCCCCGGACACAAATCTTGATGCCCATTGGGGGCCCCCTGGGTACCTAAAAAGTGTACATACTTACGGTGGGGGGCCTTTTTCTTGTTGATGTGCTTCTCAGTCTTGTTCGGTAGCGTGGGGGGGGTTTTCCCCCGAGTCAAGGAAAAATTTAAATTTTCCCTAATTTTTGCCCCAAAAAACCCCCGGGGGGTTTTTTAACATGGAAAACAGTTAAAAATGATAACACATTCACACTCCCCCCAACATTCTCCACCAATATTCAAAAAAACCCCCAAAAAAAACTCACCATACAAGACACATATACTTTTTTTCTGTCCCCCTTTCATACAAGAACACTCTATGCAAATATTAATCACCACTCAAACTTCCCCTTACCAATTTTAACAGGGCACATGACCTAACACTAGACACAGATACCCCCGATGTTCCCCCCTGTCCATCTAACACTATGGAAAAATCATCATAAAAAGGCACAAATTTTGGGAAATTTATTACCTGCCATTTTCCAAACAAACCCCCCTGTACCCCCTTTCAAAAAAGATGCTAAAAAAAAATAGAAGGGTTTATCTACTCCATATCCCAAAAAATGGCAGGGGATGGCGTCCCCAAGAAACCCGGTTCTATCCCCCTTTTTAAATTTTGTTTCACTAGATTCACTATTTCACAATATTCATTGGTATTTGGGCTTTCCCGATAAAAAACCACAGGGAAACCGGGTTTTGACTATATCCCCTTAAATGGGGGCTTTACTGGAGTTCAAATTGGGGCCCAAGCCGGGATCCCCCCCAAAACGCCATTCCCCCTTTTACAATTACTGCCCCATTATCGGGGCCCCCTGGACCGATTGTCCCATTTTTTAAAGGCCCCACTTTGATTCGCTCCAAAAGAAATCCCGTCCGGGGTTGCCTCCCAACCCCCAAAAGGGATACCTGATATCTGGTTGGGGTAGGCCGTCTTGCTTCCAAATCCATCCCCTCTCCCCTGCCTTTTGCCCCACTAATATGATGGTTATGTATTCATACCACATAAACAAACTACCAGCAGTACATTAAAAAACTATCAGTTGTTATTATTGTATGTATGGTTATTTTGTATTTTGTGTATATGGTTTTAAAGAGGGAGGGGGAGAGGATTTTCATATCAGCTTTCAGAAAATTGTTTGATATCAATGACCCATACCCATCCTGTGGGCGGTTTGTCAAAAAATTACAGAGGGAATTTAAGGGGGCCCGGGACTGGACCTCCAAAATTTTATAGCTGAGCAAGTTACAAAATTTAAAGAACTCAGATGGTCCAATCTTAAAATTACAAAAGGGTTTTGGCTCCCCCCTGCATGATGGGGAAGGGTGATGAAAGGGAAATGATGGCAAACTCCTGATCCCTTGTAATAAAAATTAGTTGAAGTTCTTTTTTGTTTATTGTTTCCTGCAATTGAAACCCAAAATGTAATCTATCCCCTCTTTGAAAAATAAAACTTTGTTTATCAGTTCTACTGCATCTAAAAAAATTTAGTGGAATCCCACATGTGCCTCTGACCTAAAATCCCGAATCCTACCATACCCGGGCCCGGTTTTTTCCAAACATGCTACAAGTTATACTTGATGAGTTGAGAGCATTTATTGGGTGAGAATCCCGTTCAATTAAAAGTTAACAGATACATGGACGCATTTGAGTGCAAGGAATTTTGGCAAACAGTTCTGTCTGAAGGGTAGGGGCCCAGTTATTGTCGTGCCCAATTTTTTTAAGAGGA
>WNWK01051077.1:0-12607 GCA_009830355.1 Cherax destructor
AAGTTGGTTTAGAAAAAGGAAAAACCTGGGCATGTTTTTTAAAAAAATTCCCTGGGACCTTGATCAGGGCCCAAACCCAAATTTTTAATAAATATCCCCTAGTGTTTCTTTTTTAAAACCATGCCCCCCTATAAAGCTTTTGTTTATACCTGGGAAATGGGGAGGGTATTCTGGGGGTAACGCCGTTCAGCCCGCCAGGGCTTCTGCAATTTTTCCTGCCAAAGGACCCTTAGTGGAAGACTCCAGAGAAAAAAGAAATTTGATGAGAATCATCATTGGCGGTCCCCCGTTTTGAATGTTCTCGTTACCATCCTATCATTTTCTTAACAGATGTGATAGATACATTGTTGTGATCTTTGAAAGTGAGGTTCTCGCATTATCCCCCAGGTCCTTCACATTTTTTTTTCATTCTATTGTGTGGTTGAAATCTTTTTTTCCTGATTCAATTTTTATTTTCTGGGTTTTCCTGGGGTAATTGAAATTTGTCTTCATTGAATTTTTGCAAATGCAGGACCCTTTTATTACACAGTTATTATATTCTGAAAATGCTGTATTAGATAAACTGAAAACGTGGGGAAAAATAGGGTTTTCCTGGGAGCCCAAAAAAACCAAACAACTTTTTTTAGACCTCCAGATCTTACAAAAATAAAAGTGAATATGTAATTGTTGTTCATTGTCATGATGTATTATGTTGTTTTTACTGCTTAAGATTACAAATGCAACAAAAAAAAAAGTATTTCTTACCATAAATTGTGGGGGCTGGTGTTTGTCGATGATTGTGAAGAGAGTGGAAGTTATGCTGTGGCCCTAGTGGGCTGAGTTGGATGGTAGAGGTTCTGGTACTGAAGTCATTGGTTGGACTGGAGTGTGCATAAATTCTGTAATGGATTTCTGGGCTGTTTTACCTATTTTACCCTGATACCTTACCCCCAGTAAGCTGACGGTAAGGCATCAGCTGCTCTAGACACCGCAGGGTCCTCTTCAGTGAAAAGTCTAACTTTAAGTCAGTAAAGTAAGTCAGTCAGTCAGTCAAGTCAGTAGTTAGTCAGTCAAGTAAGCCAGTTATTCATCACACAAACTTGTATACAGTAGATCGTCATTTAGCACGGTAATTCGTTCCTGAAAATGTCGTGTTAGATAATTTGTGTTATATAATTAAAAGAACTTATGGGAAAAATAGGGTTACGTTCCCGGAGTCCCCAAAAAGCCAAACAAGTTTTTTTAGACCAACAGATCTTACAAAAATAAAAGTGAATATGTATGTAATTGTAGTTCATTATCGTGATGTATTATGTTGTTTTTTTCTGCTTAAGACTACAAATGTAACAGAAATAATAGTATTTACCTTAAATTGTGGGTGCTGGTGTTTGTGGATGATTGTGAAGAGAGTGGAGAGTTATGCTGTGGCCCTACTGGGCTGAGGTGGATAGTGAGGTTCTGGAACTGAAGTCAATGGTTGTACTGAGTGTCTAACTTTAAGTCATTCATAAATCAGTCAAGTCATTCAGTAAGTCAGTCAAGTCATTCAGTAAGTCAGTCAAGTCATTCAGTAGTCAGTCAAGTCATTCAGTAAGTCAGTCAAGTCATTCATAAGTCAGTCAGTCTTCAGTAAGTCAGTCAAGTCATTCAGTAAGTCAGTCAAGTCAGTCAGTAAGTCACTCAAGTCAGTCAGTAAGTCACTCAGTCAGCAGTAAAGTCACTCAAGTCAGTCAGTAAGTCAGTCACACAAACTTATGTTTACATCTTTTTGTGTACAAAGTAACACTTCATTACGGCCACGGGTTATGTCTTGTCTAATATCTTTGTTTTCTTCGTTAATTCAAGATCAAAACACAATTCACTCTCTCTCATTCTTCACAAACACAGCTGGCTTGTAGCAGAGGACTGTTTTTGACGCGTATGAAATCGTATGAATGCTTGGATGGTGGGGTCCAGGGTGGCTGTGAAGGCCAGTGGTGTCTGCTGAACCACAACAAGGTGGCTGCTTGTGGGAATGGTTATTTTTTTTTCCTTCCCGCAAACTGTAAGTAAGTTTATTCAGGTATACACAGATACAGTTAGAAGATTATCATACATAGCAGCATATGTGTAGAAGACCTAGGATAACCCAAAGTCAGTGACTGACTTTTTTTGGGTTACCCTAGGTTCTCTACACATATGCTGCTATGTATGATATCTGTAACTGTACTCACTAATTGTGTTGCAGGGGTCGAGACTCAGCTCCTGGCCCTGTGTATCTGAATAAACTTAGTTTGCAGAAGGAAAAACAAATTCCTTTTCCTCTAAGCACTAGGATTGGGCTTACACTTGAAATCACCTGATGCATTACCGAAAAGGAGCAAGATGAAGCGATCCTTTGCTGTCTTGAAGCCTGGTGCACTTTTCTTTTGCTGACTGATATAAGTTTGTGTTGGCATTTTTTTCCCAGAAAACAATTCTCTCGTCAGCATTAAACACTTGATGTGGCTCATAGCCACCCTCAGTAGGACCCCCACTGACTCAATGGTTTAACCCACCGCGGGCTACCGTGCGTTCAAAAATTTTCCTCCGCGAACCGTGTAATATCATTTTACGTCGTGTTAGATAATAATCGCGCAATACCCGTAACGTATAACATAATTTGTGCTAAATGACGGTCTACTGTATTTACAGTGGACCCCTGAGGTTCGTCCTGCTCCAAACTCTCCCTTTTATGCAAGTGTATTTTTGTAAATGCTTTTGTAAGTGTATTTTGGGGTCTAAAAGGACTAGTCTGCTTTACATTATTCCTTATGGGAATAAATTCGTTTAGTAATGGCACTTGAACAGCATTCTGGAACGAAAAATCACGAAAACCGGGGGTCCACTGTACCTCATTTTTTTTGTACAAACTGAGCTTAATTAAGGCATGGGCTCTGTTATATTCACCATGAGGCAGGCGAATCTCCAAATTTTTTCCCTCCAAAACCAAACCGTGTTAAGTTAATTTTCGAAGTGTTGTATAAAATTATGCTGCAATTTTTCACTAGTGTAATAACCAAAACGTCCCCAGTGGAAGTAGGTCATACCAATGGGACGGGTTGTAGAAGTGAAGAAGGTTGTGGAGATATCCTCAGAACAAAGATTCCATGATGTTGTAGTGTCTGACAAGTTGTATGTGAATGGTATACAATACTGACAAGATGGCAGCACTGGATGGCAAAACCTCTACATTATAGATACCCAGATGTTGCATATGTGTCTAATTTTCTTCTTGTCGGTATTGTATACCATTCATGTCAACTTGTCAGACACTGCAGCATCATGGAATCTTGGTGCAGGGACATATCCACCCTTCTTCTACTAACCCGTCCTTGGGTTGACCTGCTTACACTGGATACCTCCTACCAGTGACAATGCCTTCATATGCAGGCTGGGGAAGTTATGGCCTAGTGTGGTGAATACTTTCCCTGTTTTGCCTCAGTTGAGAGCCAGGTGCAGGAAATTGTTCAGCTGGCAGAGATTGCCAGGTGAGGGCTTTGATGATGTGAATGAAATGTAAAACAATGATAAGGAAGAAAAGTTCAAAAGGAAATGTTGGCGACAGCTCACTGCCAAGATGCAAAGGGAGATAAATAACTGATGAAGATGAGGAAGAAGAACCCGAAGAAAAACAGTTAATTAACATTGCAGCAGTTACGTGAGCAGTTCCATATTATTGGTAAAGTTGCAGATTTTTTCACTGAAGAGGACCTGACAAATCTAGAAGCAGTGCTTTGAAATGGGGTCTAGACCAGCTGATAATGCCTTACTGTCAGTTGTTTAACCCTTTCGGGGTCGGTGCCGTACTAGTACGTTTACGAGCAGGGGTTGGTGCCGTACTAGTAGCGTAAATTCTAGCGGCTTCAAATTAAGCGGGAAACAGCTGGTAGGCCTAGGGATGAGAGAATGGGTCTGAGCGGTCAGTGTGCACAGTAGGAAAAAATCGGGCGCCCAGTAGTGCAATGTGGGAACACCATTTCAGTACACCTTCTCCCCCATGCCTCGCAGCAAACACCTTACTCCTTGGCGGATGGGACACTTTTATTCATCAGTGACAGTTCTAACAGTGGTGGGTGTTAGTGAAGGTGACTTTCAAGGTTTTGAGGCGGTTTTTGACCAAAACTAGTGACCATAATACCGGTATAAGTGAAGAAAACCCAGGCACCCACAGCCGTCCACCTCTGGTGCTGTGGCGTCTTGTTCACGGCCAGTTGTACCAGAACGGCGGGAAAATCCTATTTTCTAATATCCCGGACTCAGATGAGAGCAATGGTGATGATACTGACAGTGACTATGAACTCCAAGCCCTTGAAATAGTTCCAGTAGCGCGAGTGAAGAGGAATATTCACCAGTGAAGCGTCAGTATATACGATGGTATATGCGCTCTGGTAGTGTGCCATATGCTCTTCCAAGGGTTAGGAGTACATCTCGGAGTACATCCAGTGGGCGTACAACAGGAAATGATAGTGACAATGAAGATGATAGCATTGCAATTAGTATGAGAAATGTGCATGGAACTGGTAGTGGTGGTGTGGCGCACGAGGCACCAGCAGTGGACAATGCTGGCACCTACGCCGCTGACTCAGCTCAGTTACAACAAAGACAACCCTCACCTACCCACCAACCCCCACAACTACAACCTCCACTTCCACAACCCCACAACCACCTGTAAATATCCAGTACCCACCAGCAGACCGCACCTGGGATTGGCAGGAAGCTGACAATTTTATTCCCAATCCCCATCAGTTTGATGAAAGTCGCAGTGGATTACGCCATCTTGTCCACTTGGGAACAATGCCACTGAACTGGAATGTTTCCTGTTATTCTTTGACGAACCCCTGATAGACATTATTATCAGAGAAAGCAACAGATACTTCGATTACACAATGGCAAACACGATTCTTTCACCAAAGTCATGTCTACACCAGTGGAAGGAGACAACTGTGGCAGAGATGTATCTTTTCTTTGCCACAATAATGCATATGCCGCATGTCTATAAGCACCGTATCAAATCATATTGGTCAACAGACAGATTGATTGCAACACCAGCTTTCAGTGATATTATACCAGTGAATCGATTTGTGCTACTTCTACGCATGTTGCATTTTTCAGACAAAACCAGGCCTGACAGAACCGACAGGTTATATAAGATTAGGAATGTGTTTCTGTATCTGAAGAGAAGTTCAATATGTATTTTTATCCCTTCAGGAAGCTTGTTATTGACGAGTCACTGATTCTGTTCAAAGGTAGACTGTCATTCAGCATTATATACCAAGCAAGAGATAACGCTTTGGTATAAAGTTGTTTGTGCTTTGTGATTGCTACAGTGGTCTTGTATTGGATAGTACAGTGGACCCTCGGTTAACGAATACCCGGAAATCGTGCAATTATGTAAGTATAATTTTGTAAGTTCTTGTGGAAGTGTATTTTTGGGGGTCTGAAATAGACTAACCTACGTGAAATTTTTCCTTAAGGGAGTAAATTCGTTCGGTAATGGCACTTGAGCAGACTTCAGGAGTGAAGTTTTACGAAACTCGGGGGTCCACTGTATTGTGTACACTGGAAGTAATACATTGAAAGATACCAGGAAGTTACTGGGTATCTCTGGTGATGTGGTTAGAACAATGATGGAACCATATCTTGGCAAGGGGTATATATTATATACTGATAACTGGTACACAAGCCCCTCCCTCAGTGATTTTTGCGAGTGAACTTGACAGATGTGTGCGGTACAGTGCGTGCAAATCGTAAGCATATGCCTAGGTTCAATGCAGGCACTCATAGAGGTGAGGTGCAGGCATTTGCTGCCAATGATATCATGGCATTTCGGTGGCATGACAAACGAGATGTCACACTGTTGTCATCAATTCACCTAATGAAATGGCAGACACTGACAGGGTGAATAGTGAGACCGATGAACCCATTCTAAAACCTGCAGCTGTGATGGACTACACTCTCAATATGTGTTCAGTGGACAAATGTGACATGCAGATTGGGTTTGCTGATTGTGTTAGAAAGAGTTATAAGTGGTACATAAAACTCTTTTTTCACATTCTTGACATTTCCATGCTCAATGCTTATAATGTTTATAAGTTGAAGACCACAAACAAACCACCATATGGCGAATTTTGTTTCTCTGTTATCAGGCAAATAATCACCAAGTACCAAGAAACACCACCTGCAATAGAAAACCGCCCACAAAATTACCAACAACTACCCTCTCGTCTGAGGCTTGGTGGTGAACACTTCCTAACAAAACTGCCTGCTACTGCTTGCAAGAAAAAGGCTCAGAAGAGGTGTTATGTCTGTGCACATACAAAAAGACGCCCACAGCAACGCAAAGACACTCGTTTTATGTGTGTGGAATGTGAAACACCACTGTGCATGGAACCATGTTTCAGAGACTTCCACAGACTGCAGAACTTCTAGAAACATGTGCAGTGACTCAATATGTGTATATATATGATTGAACAATAGTTATAAACATAATTGTACATTGTTGTAAATATGTTTTGTAAACAAACTAGTGATAACAAACTTTGTGGCATTATTTTATAAGAAATAACGAGTGAATATTTGAAAAACAGCACTTATATTGGTCTCACAGTCCATAAAAGTTATTTGAAAAAAAAAAATTAAATTTCATCAGAAAACAACTTAAAAAAAAAACGATTACCGGCCAACCGGAAGTCGCCGATGTTGCTGTCATCGGTTCATTTTGGGTCAACTTGAAGCCTCCATATCTCCGTAAGTATTGATCGCAAAAATTTTTTGTTTAGCTATTTAGATTCAGAAAAAAAAAATATATAATTTCATAAGAAAAAAATAATTTTTTTTTTTTCCGAATATTTTTCGACCCCAGGAACACGTTTCCGAGAAGGTCTATCGACCCCCAAAGGGTTAAAGTACTACAGGGTAAAACAGTCCACAGTCATATTACAGAATTCCTCAGTGCTCCAGTACAGTCAAGAACCTCAGCCATCCACCAATGATCCACAATTTTTCACATTAGCCCAGTAGCACTACACCTTCCTCCTCCACTCTTTTTAAGATCAATGACATATACTGGCAACCAGAAGTTAAGGTAAGAAATATTTTTGTAATGTTTGTAGCTTTAAGTATTGTATTAACTATTACACATCACTACATCACCCTACAATTACATTATCATCATTTTTTTTTTGTTAATTTTGAGACCTAAAAATAATTTGATTGGGTTTTTTGGGGGGCTTAAGAAATGTAACCCTCATTTTCTTATATGTTCTTTGGTTCATTTTACAATTTTTTATTACATGCCACTTTTTGGGAAAATAACTACTATGTTAAAAGTGTAATTTGGATGTAACATTTTACAAAAAAAAAAATTTAACCCTTTGAGGGTCGGTCCCGTACTAGTACGTCAGTGCAGCCAGGGTCGGTCACGTACTTGTACGCCTAAATTCTAGTGCCTTCAAATCTGGTGGAAGAAAGCTGGTAGGCCTACATATGAAAGAATGGGTCTGCGTGGTCAGTGTGCGCAGTATAAAAATCCTGAAGCACGCAGTGCATAATGAGTGAAAAAACTGACCATTTTTTTGTTTAAAACAGCGACTTTCGGGTGTATTTTCGTATGGTATTTATGGTTGTATTCTGTTTTTTTGGTCTCATTCGATAGAATGGAAGATATACTATAGATATGGTGATGATTTTGATTGTTTTACGATGACTAGTACCTTGAAACTGAGCGCAAAGTAGCGAAAATGTTCGATTTTGTCGATGTTCAAGAGTAAACAAATCACACCATGCGTCAATACACATCAACTGGCGAGTCTAATATTCTTGCACAAGTGCACTGATATTATTTATTCCATTTTACAATGATGCAGTTGTATGCATAACAGTAAATCTTCTATTTTTGTGAGAATAAAAATTCAAAATCGAAAGCAAAAGTAATGTAAAGGCGCCTGATGACGTGACTAATGAACAGAGAAGATGTTATTTTAGTGCC
The DNA here is from genome assembly GCA_009830355.1 of Cherax destructor. NCBI lineage: Eukaryota > Metazoa > Arthropoda > Malacostraca > Decapoda > Parastacidae > Cherax > Cherax destructor. Next base: position 7,988 of record WNWK01051077.1, read on the forward strand.
AGGAATGTCTGCATTGTTTATTCTGGACCTTATTTTGAAATTGGCATCGTTTGAAATTTGTGTGAAATTGGCCAAATTGCCATTTTCTGACCACTATTTTGCTTAGTTGCAATTGGTAAATAGACGGTTTCTTGTACTCAATCGATAGAAGAAATGGAGTTCTAGCGAAATAGCTATAATTTTAGTAGACTGAAACATTGGAATTTGCCGAAAATAGGGCTCAAATTGGGCGAAATCGCCGACGCGTAAATGTCATCGATACCGCTAACTTCGCGAGAGCATAACTCCGTTAGTTTTCCATCAAATTTCATAATTTTGGTGGCGTTATGATCGGAAAAAGATTCTCTATCATTTCATAAGAAAAAATAATTTATTTTTTTTCTGAAAAATTTTCGACCCTGAGAACAAGTTTGAGAGAGGGCCTCTCGACCCTCAAAGGGTTAATCTTAGAAAATTTACAAATTTTAGAATGCATTTGTCAGACTTGCATAACTCACCTGTGTCTAAGAGATGATACATGGTGATTAATTTAGGACAACAGCCAATCAAAGTTTTTTTTTTTTTTTTTTTTAACGCTAATCAATCAAAGTAGTTTTGTCGAGCAAAAGTAACCACTCACAGGAGTTTTTTAAAGCCCATTTTGTTTGGCTGTTCCCCTAAATTAGTCACCACGAGTCATCTATTGACCATAGGTCAAGAGATGACTCATGGACGACTTCAGTCCTACACCTGCTTTGAGTAGGTTCAACTGATTTTATTTTGTAATAATAATACAGTGGAACCCCGGTTAACGAAAAAAATTCATTGCAGAAGCCTGCTCAAGTGCCATTACCGAACGAATTTACTTCCTTAAGAAAAAATGTCATTTAGGTTAGTCTATTTCAGACCCCAAAAATACACTTCACAAGCACTTACAATATTATACTTACATAATTGCACGATTTCTGGGGTGTTCGTTAACCGGGGTTCCAATGTAATAATAAAAATAATAATTTATAATTTTTTAATTTTTAAATATTTGTGATCAGCTTAAAATTATACAGTATGTAGTGTATATATGGTGTATGCAAGAGAATAATATTTTATTCAGGATTGTGTTCTGCAAGTTACTTTTACAAATAATGGTTTTGTTCAATGTTCCATTTTCATATTACATTTATAAGAAAAATGATATAATCTATGAATTATATTTCAGACAATTACTGGGGATAAAGAGAACATGTCAGCCAATATAAGCAGCATTATGTCGCCAGATAATTCAAGCCTGATCAGCACTCCGAAAGCCAACATGCGACCCTGACACAAGCATATCAAACAGCTCATGCTGAACATGAGGTACACAAGATGACTTGTACACTAGAATATACAGTTTGGTAAAGTTCATGTAGTGGAATTAAAAAATGCAAAGCATATCAAGGTACAGTGGACCCCGAGTTACGAGCACCTCTGAAATCGTACAATTATGTAAGTGTAATATTGTAAGTGCTTTTGTAAGTGTATTTTTGGGGGTTTGAAATGGACTAACCTACTTGACATTATTCCTTAAGGGAGAAAATTTGTTCGGTAATGGCACTTGAGCAGCCTTCTGGAATGAATTATGCTTATAACTCAGGGGTCCACTGTATCTGATTACTTAAAGGTTACTTGAACAGTATTCTGGGGGGTCACTGCTCTTGGGCTCAGCCCCAGATCAAGCTTCTTGGTTGATGACCTGATCATCCAGGTTGTTTGTGTCAGCCGCATGTGGTCAAATGTAGGCTCCACGACTCAAGTGATAGGAAACAGCTAGGGTTTATTGGTAATTCTACATACGCATGAAAGTAGGGTGTTGAAATATCTTGGTCCCTTTACATTTATTGAGTTGTATCTTAGTGTACTCATTGCACCCTCTGCTTTGCATTGAAGGTATTTTGCATCATCTGTTGAGCCTTTTTTTTTTTCTTGTGGGGAGTAATTTCAGTGTTCCAATTTGGAACCAGTCCATCAAGGTATTTCCAAGTGTAAATTATGATGTATTGTTCTTGCTTATATTCCAAGGAGTACAGCTTCACATGGTCCCTATAATTTAGATTATTGACTGAATTCACATGGTCAGTAAAGGTTGTTTACATTCTCATGTTGTGCAGTTTTGTCTCCCCTGACCCTTGGCAGCCCCCAAGATTGAAAGCCCTTTCTGTTTTGGAATTAATGAAAGAAATAAAATTGTATATTCTAAAATGTTAAAGGATCTTTTTCTAGAGGTTATGATACCAAAAATGAAATTTGATATATGTAATACAGTGGACCCCCGGATTTCGTCAATAACTCATTCCAGAATGCTGTTCGAGTGCCGTTACCGAACAAATTTGTTCCCATAAGGAATAATGTAAATTAGATTAGTCCTTTTAGACCCCCAAAAATACACTTACAAAAGCACTTACAAAAATACACTTAAATAATTGTTCGAGTTGGGAGCTGTACAAAATCCAGGGGTCCACTGTACTTATGCAGATGCTTTGAGGCCAATTCCAGTTTTCAAGTTTACCCAATTCCTGGTTATTTTGCTAGTATGTTTTATGTACTACAGTAGAACGTCATTTAGCACGAGATTATGTTGCACGTTACCGGTATTGCACGATTTAAGATTTGCGACACATTATCATCTTACACGACGTAAAGATGATATTACACGGTTCGGCAGGAGGGAAAAAATTTTGAGCGCATGGTTATTTACTGCCTAAGAATCCTCATGCTTTGAGGAAAAGGGAATTTGTTGTTTTTCCTTCCTGTAAACTAAGTTTATTCAGATACACGGGGCCAGGAGCTGAGTCTCGACCTCTGCAACCACAATTAGGTGAGTACAGTTACATACATTATCATACATAGCAGCATATGTGTAGAGAACCTAGGATAACCCAAGTCAGTCAATGGAAATACTGTCACTCTGACTTTTTTGGGTTATCCTAGGTTCTCTACACATATGCTGCCATGTATAATAATCTTCGTAACTGTATCTGTGTATACCTGAATAAACTTACTTACAGTTTGTGGGAAGGAAAAACAAGTAACCATTCTCACAAGCAGTCTTGATACTACTACTGTTGTTGTGGTTCAGCAGACACCACCCGCCTTACCCACCCACCACGGACCCCAGCATTCATACGTATTTCATACGCGTTAAGAAGTCCTGGCTACAAGCCAGCTGTGTTTGTGAAGAATAAAATAGAGTGAATTGTGTTTTGATCTTGAATTAACGAAGAAAACAAAGATATTAGACAAGACATAACCCGTGGCCGTAATGAAGTGTTACTTTGTACACATAAAAAGATGTAAACATAAGTTTGTGTGACTGACTGACTTGACTGACTGACTGAGTGACTTGACTGACTGACTGAATGACTTGACTGACTGACTGAATGACTTGACTGACTGACTGAATGACTTGACTGACTGACTGAATGACTTGACTGACTGACTGAATGACTTGACTGACTGACTGAATGACTGCTGACTGACTGAATGACTTGACTGACTGACTGAATGACTTGACTGACTTACTGAATGACTTGACTGACTTACTGAATGACTTGACTGACTTACTGAATGACTTGACTGACCTACTGAATGACTTGACTGATCTACTGAATGACTTGACTGACCTACTGAATGACTTGACTGACTTACTGAATGAATTGACTGACTTACTGAATGACTTGACTGACTTACTGAATGACTTGACTGACTTACTGAATGACTTGACTGACTTACTGAATGACTTGATTGACTTACTGAATGACTTGACTGACCTACTGAATGACTTGCGACCTACTGAATGACTTGACTGACCTACTGAATGACTTGACTGACCTACTGAATGACTTGACTGACCTACTGAATGACTTGACTGACTTACTGAATGGCTTGACTGACTTACTGAATGGCTTGACTGACTTACTGAATGGCTTGACTGACTTACTGAATGGCTTGACTGACTTACTTAATGGCTTGACTGACTTACTGAATGGCTTGACTGACTTAAAGTTAGACACTCAGTTCAACCATCGACTTCAGTTCAAGAACTTCTACTATCCACCTCAGCCCAGTAGGGCCACACCATCCATATCCACTCTTCACTACCATCCACAAACATCATTACCCACAATTTAAGGTAAGAAATACTATTATTTCTATTGCATTTGTAGTCTTAAGCAGTAATAGATCATGACAATGCACTACAATTACATATCCACCTCAGCTCAGTAGGGCCACACCATCCATATCCACTCTTCACTACCATCCACAAACATCATTACCCACAATTTAAGGTAAGAAATACTATTATTTCTATTGCATTTGTAGTCTTAAGCAGTAATAGATCATGACAATGAACTAAAATTACATATTCGCCTTCAATTTTTGCAAGATATGTTGGTCTAAAAAAACTTGTTTGGCTTTTGGGGACTCTCAAACACGTAACCCTATTTTTCCCATAAGTTCTGTTAATCATTTAAGACGAAATTATCTAACACGACTTTTTCAGGAACGTATCTATCGTGCTAAATGACGTCCTACTGTATTCATTGATCACAAAAAACTTCCCACTCAGCCATCAGAATTACCCTGTTAACCCTTGAACTGTCA
>WNWK01051078.1:0-12607 GCA_009830355.1 Cherax destructor
CCTAGCTGACATCACTGGTATACTACTGTACACAAAGTCCCTGATTAAGCAGAACATTTTTGTCAACTTAGGTTAACTCTTTGAGGGTCCATCCCATAGTTCTACAGTTTTGAAGCCAGGGTCCAAGCCTTAGTACTGCGTCATGAGCTCAAGCTCACTTAGATAAGCTGTGAGCGGTAAATTTGGGCCTCTATATGAGAAATGCATCTATGTGGTAAATGTGCACCATATAAAACAAATCCTGCAGCATGCAGTGCATAATTAGAAAAAAACTGACTGTTTTGGATTAAAACAGCGACTTTGCAGTGTATTTTCATATGATTTTTATGGTTATATTCGTGGTTTCCTGGTCTCATTTGATAGAATGGAAAATATATTACAGAAATAGACATGATTTTGATTGGTTTTAGCATTGAAAATAGCTTGAAATTGAGCTCAAATTAGCAGAAATGTTAGATTTTTGCCGATGTTCAGAGTAAACAAATCACCCCATGTGTCCAATACACCAACCCGGATCACACAGCTCTCAGCCACCTAATTGACCACATACAGTGGAACCGGTTAACGCAATGCTTAGTTAACGAAAAAATCGGTTACCGAAAGCTTTTTTCGGTATCAGTTAGCGAAAAAAACCCGATTAGCGAAACATATTAGACCTGTCCGCCTGCTCCGCGCAAGACGCCAGTGAAGCATTGTATACCATTGAGAGAACATTACCCAGTGCACTCTTTCAAACATTCACAATACATTTGGTGTCTTTTTTGGTGGTTTAGTGATTGTCACTGTGAAATAAGTCACCATGGGTCCAAGAAGCTTCCTAGTGGCACCCCAGTGGTAAGAGAGTGAGGAACACCATCGAACTGAAGAAGAGATTATAGAAAAATATGAGAGTGGCGTACGTCTGAGTGATCTTGCCAGGATGTACAAGAAAACCCCATCTACTATCGGCACTATCCTGGCACAGAGAAATGAGATCAAGGAAGCTAATATTGCAAAAGGGGTTAATTTGTTAACGAAACAAAGATCGAAAATAGTGGATGAGGTTGAGAAGTTACTGATGGTGTGGATCAATGAAAAACAGAGAGCGGGTGATAGTATTTCCATGGTGATAATTTGTGAAAAGGCAAGGAAGTTGCACGCAGATCTTGTCAAGACAATGCCTGCAACCAGTGGTGAGGCGAGTGATTTTAAAGCCAGCAGAGGCTGGTTTGACAGGTTTAAGAAACGTAGTGGCATACACAGTGTTGCGAGGCATGGTGAGGCAGCCAGCTCAGACAAACATGCAGCTGAAAAATTTGTGCAGGAATTCCAGGGGTTCGTAGACACTGAAAATTCGAACCCCAACAAGTGTTTAATTGTGATGAAACAGGCCTGTTTGGAAGAAAATGCCAAGAGGACCTACACTACTCAGGAGGAAAAGGCACTGCCAGGACACAAACCTATGAAAGACAGGCTAACTCTTATGATGTGTGCCAATGCCAGTGGTGATTTTAAAGTGAAGCCTTTACTGGTGTATCACTATGAAAATCCCAGACCCTTCAAGAATCACAGTGTTGACAAGAATAATTTGTGTGTGCATTGGAAGGCTAACACCAAGGCATGGGTCACTACGGAGATTTTCAAGGAATGGGTGACTGGAGTGTTTGGCCTAGTGTGAAGAAATAACTCTTGGAAAAAATTGCACTCAAGTGCCTCCTGGTACTGGACAATGCTCCTGCTCACCCTCACAACTTGGAAGAGTCTGTCTGACAAGTTCAATTTCATCAGAGTGAAGTTCTTGCCTCCTAACACCACTCCTCTCATCCAGCCCATGGACCAGCAGGTCATTGCAAACTTCAAGAAACTGTACACAAAGCAGTGTTTCAGAAGTGCTGATGTGACCTCAGACACTGCATTGACCCTAAGAGATTTCTGGAAAGATCACTTCAATATCGTGCATTGCATACGCCTTATAGGTAAGGCTTGGGAGAGTGACTTCAGGACTTTGAACTCTGCTTGGAGACCATTGTGGCCAGGTTGTGTCCAACAGAGGATTTTGAAGGATTTGAGGCTGACCCTGACCCTGACGACCCTGTGCCTGTTGTGGAAGATGTTGTGGCATTGGGGAACAGCCTGGGGTTGGAGGTGAGTGGTGAGGATGTGGAAGAGTTGGTGGAGGAGCACAGGGTAGAGCTAACAACTGAAGAGCTGCAAGAGCTTCATCTGGAACAGCAACAGACCACAGCTGAGGTTATTGCTTCAAAGGAGGAGGGAGAGAGACAGAAGGAGGTGCCTTCTTCAGTGCTTAAGGAAATGTGTACAAAGTGGAATGAGTTGCAGCGTTTATTGAAGACACCACCCTGAGCAAGCTGAAATGAGCCTTCTGTGCAGCCACTTCAGTGACAGAGCCATGTTGCACTTCAGGAAAGTGTTGAAAGTCGCCAGAAACAGAGGACTGTGGATAGTTACTTCACCAGGAAGGGTCTAGTGACTCAAGCTGGTCCTAGTGGCATTAAAAGACCAAGAAGGAAGTAACCCCAGAGAGGACTTGTTACCTGAAGTCCTTTTGGAGGGGATTTCCTTCCAACCACTAACACCCTGCTCCAGTCATCATCTATATCTTCCAGATGCCTGCAAGTCTCTTCAATAAAGGTAAGTAAATGTTATTTATATATTTTTTTTGGTGAATATTTTTTTGTGGAACGATTAATTGTATTTACATTATTTCTTATGGGAAATAAGGCTTCGATTACAAAAGATTCAGATTAAGTAATAGCTCCTGGAACGGATTAATTACGTTAACCGGGGTTCCACTGTACTTGTAACTGCTCCGAGAACATTAGTGAGAATATTAGTGATCATTTCATTATCTACTGCACCAGGAAAATCACTGGGGAAAGGTTAGGATTAAACAGAGAACCGAACCCTGGATGAATGCTGAGATATTAGATAACATGAAATTCAGAGACTAGTTGCTAAAAAGATTTAAGACAAACAGACAGGATATTGCAGTGCTAAATGAATTCCAAAGGGTGAGGAACAGTGCAGAGGCTTATAAAAGGAGCAAAGGCACTATTGCTCAAAAATTGAAGAGTACAAGAATAACCCCAGAAAGCTCTGGCAACAACTAAAACAGTTGGGGTATAGCCATAAACCAGTAGATAAATCTAACAGTACTAAATATCAAAAAAGAGGTATGCCACGAAACAACTAAAGTGGCAAATTGTTCTAATTCCTACAACACATCTGTTGCATCAACACTAGTAAGTAAACCACCGGCTGCATCAAATACCTTTAAAAGAGACTGATAAGTTTAAAACATACTAGTATACCAATAAAGGGGTAACCCCAAACAGTTGTCAACTAGAAAGTGTATCTCATGACTTCGTTCAAAAAGAACTAAGCAGGTTAAACCCAACTAAAAGCACTGGCCCGGATAACATCCCGTCTAAGTTCCTAAAAGATGGTGCCTCTGAATTGTCAATCCCTATTGCTCACATAACAAATATGTCCATCACCACTAATACCGTACCGGAGGGGTTCAAGGAGGCCAGAGTTACTCTTATCTTCAAGAAAAATAGTAGGTCTGATGTAAACAACTATAGGCCTGTTAGTATACTCAGTGTAATACGTATCCAAAATTCTTGAGAGGACGGTGTACTATCAAGTAGTTAAGTATTTTAATGACAACAACATTCTCCATAGTTATCAATCAGGCTTTAGAAGATCATACTCAACCGACACCTCCTAATTAATCTGATGGATCACATGAAAACTGAAATGTCGATAGGGAACCTCATAGGTATGGTAACCTTAGACCTGCAAAAGGCCTTCGATACTGTCAACCACAATATATTGTGTAAGAAACTTCAAGCTATTGGCATAGGTTCTGTAGACTGGGTTAAGTCCTACCTTAGCAACAGGAAACAAATTGTCAAAATCAACAAAACAGAATCAGAACCCCTGCCGATAGCATACGGAGTTCCCAAAGGTAGTATCCTGGGTCATCCTTTATTCAGTTCTCTTATTATTCAGTGTCGTTAGATTCAAAGACTTCTCAAAAATCACCTTTTATTCTTTCACTCCCTAATAATAAATACTCCATATTGTAACAAACTTTCAAACCCAATGTTATTTTACTTAAGATAATCTCAGTTTTATATTGTCATCCTCCTTAACACTTGTTGCAATTTCATATCATATTGTCATTTAAAATAGTATAGTATCATTTTGTTAATTTGAAATAAAATCTATAACTAGAAGAAACTCAATAAATTTCTCTAGTATTGTTATTTTACTAGTATAGCATCAACATATTGTAACTTGAAATAAAATATACAACTAGAATAAACTCAATCAATTTCTCTAGTATTAAGTACTTAGTGAATAAGTCTTTAGAATAAGCTGCCCCTAATGCCATGGAATGCCAGTGGCTCTCCTTGCATTACAGTTTTATAATTGTAACTACCAATAACTATGTATACTTGTAACTTGCAACGAAATAAAAATATTATTATTATTATTATTAAATGACATGTTCATCAGTGTTAAGTGCAAACTCCTACTGTATGCAGATGACAGTGCTCTGTTACTGTAAGGTAAAGACCCACAAGATATAGCTAATGCATTAACACAGGAACTGGAGTCCTGCAGCAAATGGTTAGTAGACAGCAAACTATCGTTACACATCAGGAAAACTGAAGCCATACTCTTTGCCACGAACTGAGAAGGGTAAATTTCAATGTCCGGTGTGCAATGGGGAGCCCATCACTTCAGTTTCCTCAGTAAAATATCTGGGAATCCCCTTTAACCCATGCATGTTAGGAGAACTGCTAGGGAACAGTGTAGTAAAAAAAACGAATGCCAGACTGAAGTTCCTCTACGGACAAGCACAGTGTCTACATACTGAGACTTGCAGGACCCTATGTCTAGCCCTTACACAATGTCATATGGACTATGCTTGCTCTTCATGCTATTCTGCCTTGACAAAAAATACTGAAAGATAGACTGCAAATCACCCAGAACAAAAGGGTAAGATTCATCCTGGACCTGCATCCAAGAGAACATGTAGGCCAGGAGGAATTACAACAATTGGATATGCTGAATGTTGAAGACAGAGTAAAACAACTGAAGTTAAATCAAATTTATAAAATTGCTCACAAACAGTGTCCAGAGTAATTTTGCTGACAATTTTGTCAAGGCTGGGAACCAAAGCAACCATAGTACTAGGGGGTGAGAGCACAACTTTGTAGTACCCACAGCCAGGGGCCAGGCTTCAAACACCTTTTATTGTACAGCAATAAAGGAATGGAACAGACTGCCTGCATATATCAAAGCCAGTCATAGCATGAACCAGTTCAAGAAGAGAGCCAAAAGGTGCCTGAGGAATGTAGCAACAGAAAGGGAGGAGTATTTCTTTTTTTTAGTTAACACACATGTATTCTTACTTTATTTCTAGTATATCTCCTTTATAGTATAAAAATAAGTTATCTCCTTTACAGAATAATAACAAGATATTATCTCCTTTATAAAATACTAACAATGGAAATAAGTCACTGTCTGATTTTTTTGGGTTATCCAATGGAAATGTGTCACTGACTTTTTTGGGTTATCCTAGGTTCTTTACACATATGCTGCTATGTATGATAATCTATGTAACTATATTTGTGTTAACCTGAATAAACTTACTTACTTAATGCACGTCAACTGGTGGGTCTAATATAATTCACGAATGTGATGATATTATTTACACAATTATTACAATATTGCATAACAGTAAATCTTATATTTTTTGGTGTAAATAAAAATTGTATATGTGAATGAAAAAAAATCATCTGTAAAGCCTGGAAATGTAAAACAGAGGAAATGTTATTTTAGTGCCAGGAATGTCTACACTGCTTATTCTGGACTATTTTGAAATTGAAATATTTTGAACTGTGTGAAATTGGCCAAAATATCAATTTCTGATCACTTTACTGGGTAGTTGAAATAGTTGACTGGGCAGTTTCTTGTGCTCAATCAATAAAATAGAAGTGATACTAGTGAAATAGCTAAGAATTTGGTCGACTGGAATAATGTAATAGGCCTAAAATACGAGTAAGTGGGCAAAATTACCGATGAGCAAATATTTATGACACGGCAAAAATTCGCGTTAGCATAATTTTGTAAATTTTCCATCAAATTTCGTATTTTTTGTTTTATTACCTTCAGAAAAAAATCTACCATTTCATGAGAATTTTTTTTTTTTTAAATTCTTGGACCTTGTGGACAAGTTTCAGATCGGGGGTCTGGACCCTGAAAGGGTTAATCTTGTATCCAATTTTTAATCACAAACTCAAAATAAAATTCCTGAGGGTAAACAGTAACTCCAGGGACCACTCTTATAAATATAACATGGCATTCCAATATAATCTAGCACAACAAAATACTGTCCTGTAGTTTCAAGTTAATTGCCTGAAATGCTCTGCATAACCGGGAGCTTTCCATTAAATTTGTGTATGTCATATAATCTTACAACACTTGTATACTGTATTTACTGAAATAAACACTTTCATTTTTTCAGTTTCACTAAAAAACTTGAAACATGCCTATTACCTCAAGAGTACATAGTGTTAGACATTTAAAAAAAAGGAAAGCAGTAAAAACATCTTTATAAGCAAAGCATCTTGGTTGCTATCCATGCATTTATTGTCACTTCAATTGATTTTTGCAAGTGTGTTCAGTAGGTTTGCCTAGTTGCTTTCCAAAAATACTCAGTCACTACTAAATCATGCAGCTAGACTGGTATTTTCACTCCAAACTGTGGTCTCTTCAAGTCTATAATTGAATGAGCTGCACTGGCTTCCTATAAAGGCAAAAATTTAATTTTAACTTCGTTGGTTAACAATTAAATCTATGAAGTTAAATACACAAGTATCTTGTTGATATGCTTATACCTTCTACATCAGGATCAGGAAAGCTTCCATGAATTGCTGCTGACCCTTTTAGATTGATTAAGCCTCTTGTTGTTGGGAGAAATCATTTCAGAAAGAGCTTTTTCTTATATAGCTCCTAGATTGTTAAACAGGTTGCTGGGAATCTGTTCATGCTTTCAAGTCTCAGATGAAAACACATTTCTGCTAGAGCTGTTGATCCTGGTAAATTAGACATATGCAACACTTGGGTATCTTTATTGAGGAAACGTTTCGCCACACAGTGGCTTCATCAGTCCATACAAAGGAGAATCGTGAAGAACAGGAGTATGAGGTGGTCAGTCCCTCAATCTTGAGTCGATGTTGTCAGTCCATCAATCTTGAATAGAATACAACATATGAGCGTAGAGGAAGCTTATATACTGTAGACAGGAGAGGTGCAGCAGTTGTAGGAGGTGTCACATTTGTCCACCTACAACTGCTGCACCTCTCCTGTCTACAGTATATAAGCTTCCTCTACTCTCATATGTTGTATTCTATTCAAGATTGATGGACTGACAACATCGACTCAAGATTGAGGGACTGACCACCTCATACTCCTGTTCTTCACGATTCTCCTTTGTATGGACTGATGAAGCCACTGTGTGGCGAAACATTTCCTCAATAAAGATACCCAAGTGTTGCATATGTGTCTAATTTACCAACTCGTCGGTTCTCTGAACCATTCATTTACAGCTGTTGATCCTGTTGATCATACTGTCACTCTAGAATACAAACTTAGTTTCTTCATAATTATTGTTGCATTTATGGCTTGGTGTGCAAGTGCTTGTGAATTTCTTGACAGAACAGGCACTCAGCAATAACAAAATCCCCAGTTACTATTATTAAATAAAATGGAAAATAATGTTCTGAGCAAATACAACAAGGATGCCAAAAGTGATATTTTTCCTTCAACACTATAAAAACCAATTTTTCTTTGATTTTGGTTTTCCTTTTGAAGTTCTATTTATAAACATAGGCTTTTTAATTTTTTGGATAAATGAATTAAAATTTTTTGCCATGCACAGGAATTTTTATTTTTATTTAACAGTTTAACGGTTAAATAATTATAATTATTAACCAGTAAGTGGGGGAAGTTCGTGAGGCAGTGGGTAGAATGAAAGGGGGTAAGGCAGCTGGGATTGATGGGATAAAGATAGAAATGTTAAAAGAAGGTAGGTACAGTGGACCCCCGGAGTTCGTTGGCGTCGGAGTTCGTGAAAATCGTAGTTAGTCATATTTTTTCGGAAAAATGTTGGTTCGGTGTTCGTGGATCCACTCGGAGTTTGTGATTCATCCTGGACGCGAACGCGTGGCCCGAACGGGCCCGACACTCCATTCAGTGTGAAATTTTTTACCAGCAAGAGACCGCCACCCACGCATTCATACCATACATTTTGTCATTATTCCATTGTTTTTAGTGCTCACAACTGCTAAATAAGCCACCATGGGCCCCAAGAAAGCTCCTAGTGCCAGCCCTTTGGTAAAGGGCTGAGAGGGGAGAATGTCTTCTTAAGTGATTGTGATTCTACGATATGTTACGATACTAAAACAGCAGGAGTTGATAAAGGCTATAGTGCCAGCCAGCAATAAAGTGTAGCATTAACAGTGTAGCAAGTAAGTTAAGCGATAGAAAAATTACGACACGAAACCTAACTCCTCCAATGTTGTTGGAGTTATATAGGGCGACTGACAACAACGCCGTGTGTCTGGCAGCCATCACTATGTAAGGCGTATTTTTCAGTGGCCCTTATACACCCAACAACAACCACCACAACACCAGTCCTCAGATTCGTAATGATATTTTATTCATTCTAGAGTATATGTCATGTTTCTATGTTATTAATATTGTTTATTATGCCATATTAGATGAATTGTGATAGATAAATAAGTCGTATAGATGATATTTGTGAAATATTGAAGGACTATCTTGTCCTGTCCCCAAACCCACACCCGTCGCCGGCACAATTCCAAACATTCGCCAGAAACAGAACTCTCTGGAACACTTTTTTGAGCAACAGGGGGCCAGTGACTCAAGCTGGTCCTAGTGGCACTAAAATACAAAGAAGGGAAGTAAACCAGGGAAAGGACTTGGTACCTGAAGTCTTTATAAAAGGGGATTTCCCATCCAAACAAAAGCAACTCTTCCATCCTCTCCCCTCCTCCCATCTTCCACACACAAACAACTCTTCAATAAAGGTAAGTGACATGTTATTGTTTTATTCTTCATGTCTCATTGTTTTCTGTGTAATTTAATGTATATTTAATGTACAAAAATATTTTATTTTAATACTTTTGGGTGTCTGAAACGGATTAATTTTATTTCCATTATTTCTTATGGGGAAAATAGATTCGGAGTTCATTATATTCGGTGTTCGGAGTGCCCTCTGGAACAAACTCCGGGGTTCCACTGTATATAGTTTTGGAGTGGTTGGTGCTATTATTTAATAAATGTATGGAAGAGGGTAAGGTACCTAGGGATTGGCAGTGTGTGCATAGTTCCTTTGTATAATGGCTAAGGGGACAAAAGAGTGCAAAAATTATAGGGGAATAAGTCTGTTGAGTACAGTGGACCCCCGGATTACGATGGCATCGGATTACGTTAAATTCGGAAAACGATACCTTTTTCCGTAAAAATATTGGTTCAGTATACAATGATCCGCTCTGAATATGCTATTCGTCTTGCACGCGTACACGTGCCCTCGGACGGCACAACGTTCCATCCAGAGTCAGTGTGCCATTGTTTACCAGTGAGTGACCACCACCCATGCATTCATACTATACATTTTGTCATTATTCCATTGTTTTTAGAGCTAAAAACTGCTAAATAAGCCACCATGGGCCCAAAGAAAGCTCCTAGTGCCAGCCCTTTGGTAAAGGGCTGAGAGGGGAGAATGTCTTCTTAAGTGATTCTATGATATGTTATGATACTAAAAAAGCAGAAGTTGATAAAGGCTATAGCAGCAGCCAGCGATAAAGTGTAGCATTAACAGTGTAGCAAGTAAGTTAAGCCATTAATCTATAGAAAAATGACACTAAACTCCTCCAATGTTGTTGGAGTTATATAGGGAGACTGACAACACTGCCGTGTCTGGCGGCCATCTATATTTAAGGCTTATCTTTCAGTGGCCCTCATACACCCAACAACAAACACCACACCAGTCCTCACATTTGTAATGACATTTTATTCATTCTAAAGTATATGTCATGTTTCTGTTATTAATATTGTTTATTATGTCATATTTGATGAATTGTGATAGATAAATAAGCCATAGAGTTTATATTAGTGTCATTTTGAAGGACTATCTTGTCCTGTCCACAAACACACACCCCTGTCGCCGGCACAATTCCAAACATTCGCCAGAAACTGAACTCGATGGAACACTTTTTTGAGCAACAGAGGTCCAGTGACTCAAGCTGGTCCTAGTGGCATTAAAAAACAAAGAAGGGAAGTACCCCAGGAAAAGGACTTGGTACCTGAAGTGTTAATGGAAGGGGATTCCCCTTCCAAACACTAGCAACTACTCCTTCCTCTCCCCTCCTTCCATCTTCCACACATCAAAACTCTTCAATAAAGGTAAGTGTCAAGTTATTACTGTTTTATGTACTTTATATCTCATTCTTTTCTGTGAAATTTAATGTGGAAACAATATTTATTTTAATACCTTTGGGTGTCTGAAACAGATTAATTGAATTTCCATTATTTCTTATGGGGAAAATAGATTCGGATTAAGTTATATTCCGTTTAAATTAAGCCCTCTGGAACGGATTAATCACGTAATCCGGGGGTCCACTGTATACCTGATAAAGTGTATGGTAGAGTTATTATTGAAAGAATTAAGAGTAAGACAGAGTAGGATAGCAGATGAACAAGGAGGCTTAAGGAAAGGTAGGGGGTGTGTAGACCAAGTGTTTACAATGAAACATAGGTGAACAGTATTTAGATAAGGGTAAAGAGGTTTTTGTGGCATTTATGGATTTGGAAAAGGCATATGACAGGGTGGATAGGGGAACAATGTGGCAGATGTTGCAGGTGTATGGAATAGAAGGTAGGTTATTGAAAACAGAAAAGTTTTTACGAGGATAGCGAGGCTCAGGCTAGAGTATATAGGAGAGAGGGAGATTATTTACCAGTAAAGTAGGCCTTAGACAAGGATGTGTGATGTCACCGTGGTTGTTCAATATATTTATTAATGGGGTTGTAAGAAATGAATGCACAGGTCTTGACAAGAGGTGTGGGGTTAAAAGATAAATAATCTAACACAAAGTGGGAGTTGTCACAGTTACTCTTTGCTGATGACACTGTGCTTTTGGGAGATTCTGAAAAGAAGTTGCAGAGGTTGGTGGATGAGTTTGGTAGGGTATGTAAAAGAAGAAAATTAAAGTGAATACTATAGGAAAGAGTAAGGTGATGAGGATAAAAAAAATTAGGTGATGAAAGATTGGATATCAGATTGGAGGGAGAGAGTATGGAGGAGGTGAATGTATTCAGATATTTAGGAGTGGACGTGTCAGCAGATGGGTCTATGAAGGATGAGGTGAATCACAGAATTGATGAGGGGAAAAGGGTGAGTGGTACACTTAAAGAGTCTGTGGAGACAAAGAACTGTTTGTGGAAGCAAAGAGGGGAATGTATGAGAGTAGTTATACCAACACTCTTATATGGGTGTGAAGCATGAGTGGTGAATGTTGCAACAAGGAGAAGGCTAGAGGCAGTGGAGATGTCATGTCTGTGGGCAATGTGTGGTGAATATAATGCAGAGAATTCGTAGTTTGAAAATTAGGAGGTGCGGGACTAACAAAACTATTATCCAGAGGGCTGAGGAAGGGTTGTTGAGGTGGTTCAGACATGTAGAGAGGTTGGAACAAAATAGAATGACTTAGAGTGAATAAATCTGCAGTGGAGGGAAGGCGGGGTAGGGGTCGGCCTAGGAAAGGTTGGAGGGAGGGAGTAAAGGAGGTTTTGTGTGCGAGGGGCTTGGATTTCCAGCAAGCATGCCTGAGCGTATTTGATAGGAGTGAATGAAGACAAATGGTTTTTAATACTTGACATGCTGTTGGAGTGTGAGCAAGGTAACACTTATGAAGGGATTCAGGGAAACCGGCAGGCCGGACTTGAGTCCTGGAGATGGGAAGTACACTGTCTACACTCTGAAGGAGGGGTGTTAATGTTGCAGTTTTATAAATGTAGTGTGAGCATGCCTCTGGCAAGACAGTGATGGAGTGAATGATGATAAAAGTTTTTCTTTTTCGGGCCACCCTGCCTTGGTGGGAAACAGTCTGTGTGTTAACAAAAATAAAAAAAATAAAGTCAGACTTAGTTCTGAAGGTGAGAAGTGCAGTGCCTGCACTCTGAAGGACGAGTGGGGATGTTGCAGCTCAAGATGTCATTTGAATTGTGATGTCTGCACACTTTTGGAAAGAACTTTTAATGCCAAATGTATCTTTCCCTGCCTCTTTTTGGGCCATTCAACCTCAGTGGGAAATGGTTGGTACATTAAAAATTTTGCCTGAATGGGGTTAAAGGGGTTTCCCCCATTTTATTAATTTCAACCCCGTTTAAAAAAATACAGAGCTGATATCAGGCAAATATCTAACAAAATACAAGCAGAAACAGTTAATAAAAAGTTACACATACCTCCGCATCCACTAAAGTCTTTAAATCCTGGTAAGCTGTG
>WNWK01051079.1:0-12607 GCA_009830355.1 Cherax destructor
AAATTTATAATTTTGTACCAAGAGAAACTTTGAAAACCTACCTAACCTTATACAACAAGTGCAATTTAATTTAGCCTAACCCAACTAAATATATTTTAGATACGTTAACATTAATTTAATAATAAACAAACACAATGAAATAAATTTTTTTCGTTATGTTCAGAATGATTTTGGCGAAATTATTGCATACACAAATTTTCACTTGTCTTATATGGCAAGGTGAGCGTTGCTATTTAAGCCAAAATCGCAAGTTTTACCTAATCGGCACGACATATATATATATACATATATTTATATTTATAAAGTGGAACTCCGGTTTTCGTACGGTCAGCATATCGTACGATTCGGTTTTAGATTACTTTTTTGGCGAAATTTTGTTCCGGATTGAGGTACGAAATCCGGAAATCGTACTTGTCATACGTGTCTGCCCGCCCGGGGACGCCGTCAGTCTGGCTTTGTCACTGGTTGAATGAGCATTCATCCGAAACATTTTGCAAGTTTTGTGTTTTTTTTGTGCTTTTTGTGTCTTGAATTTTATTTTGTGAGAAACATGATAGAATTCAAGAAAAAAAATACGAGAGTGGTGTACGTTTAGGCGAGCTTGCCAGGATGTATGGGAAGTCAAAATAAAAAATCTGTTCCATCCTGGCAAAGAAAGTAAAAATCAAGGAAGCTAAAGTTGTGGAAGGGGTAAATGTGCTAACGAAACAGAGATCACAAACAATCGAAGATGTAGAGAAGTTATTGTTGGTGTGGATCAACAAGAAAGAGTTAGCTGGAGATAGTATTGTGGAGTTGATCATTTGTGAGAAGGCAAGGCAGTTGCATGCGGATCTCGTAAAGAAAATGCCTGGAACGAGTGCTGCTGTTAGTGAATTCAAGGCCAGCAGAGACTGGATCAACATTCTCAAGAAGTGTAGAGGCATTCACAGTGTTGTAAGGCATGGTGAGGCTGCAAGTTGATGAATTCAAAGAATACGTAGAGGCTGAAGGATTCCTCCCCAACAAGTGTTCAGGTGTGACGACACAGGCCTCTTTTGGAAGAAAATGCCAAAGAGGACCTACATCACGCAGGAGAAAAAGGCACTGCCTGGACACAAGCCTATGAAGGATAGGCTAACTCTTTTGTTCTGTGGTAACGGAAGTGGGGATTTCAAAGTGAAGCCTTTACTCGTGTATCACTCTGAAAATCCCCGAGTGTTCAAGAAAAACAATGTCGGCAAGAGTAAATTGTGTGTGATGTGGAAAGCTAATAATAAGGCATGGGTCACGAGGCAAATTTTCATTGACTGGATCCATGAAGTGTTTGGCCTGAGTATGAAAAAATACCTCTTGGAAAATAACTTGCCACTCAAGTGCCCCCCGGTACTGGACAATGCTCCTGCTCATCCTCTAGACTTGGAAGACCAATTGTTTAGGGACTTCAGTTTTATAACAGTGAAATTCTTGCCTCCTAACACCACTCCTCTCATCCAGCCCATGGACCAGGTTATTTCTAACTTCAGAAAACTCTACATAAAAGCAATGTTTCAAAGGTGCTTTGAAGTGACCTAGAACACTGAATTGACCCTAAGAGAGTTCTGGAGGGATCACTTCAATATCCTCCATTGCATAAACCTTATAGGTAAGGCTTGACAGGAAGTGACTTCCAGGACTTTAAACTCTGCTTGGAGAAAATTGTGGCCAGAATGTGTCCTAGAAAAGGATTTTAAAGGGTTTGAGGCTGGCCTACGCCTGTTGTGGAATGTATTGTGTCTTTGGGAAAGTCCATGTGGGTTGGATGTGAGTGGCCAGGATGTAGAAGAGTTGGTAGACGACCATAGAGAAGAGCTAACCAAAGAAGAGCTGCAAGACCTTCAACTGGAACAGCAACATACCGCAGCTCAGAAAATTGATTCAGAGGAGGAGGAAGAGAGAGGGGAGAAGGTGCCTTCTTCAGTGATTAAGGACATGTGTGCAAAGTAGAATGAGTTGCAAACTTTAGTTGAAAAATATCATCTTCACCAAGCTGATACAAGCTGTATTTGCAACATGTTCAGTGAGAATACCCTGTCCCATTTTAGGCAAATCTTAAAGAGACGCCAGAAACAGAGCTCTCTGGACAGATTGCTGTATGACCCTTGTGGTTTGGCGCTTCTTTTGATTATAATAATAATAATAATCTGGGCAGATTTTTAGTGCGACAGGGGTCCATTGCCAGTAAAAAACAAAGAAGGGAAGTAACCCCAGAGAGGGCTTTGATACGTGAAGTCCTTATGGAGGGGGATTTCCCTTCCAAACAATAACCTCAACTCTCTCTCCCCTCCTTGCCTTCTTCAATACGCCATCAAGAGTCTTCAATAAAGGTATGTAATGTTCATTTATCAATAAAATTAGTGCTTTATAAAATATTTCTCATTGTTTTATGTATGTAAAACTATAGTTATTCTTTAAAAAATGTATTTTTTGTTAATATTTTTCGGTGTCTGGAACGGATTAATTGTATTTACATTATTTATTATGGGAAATATTAATCCAGTTTTCGTACTTTTCGGTTTTAGAACTACCTTCTGGATCGGATTAAGTACGAAAACTGGAGTTCCACTGTATATATATATATATGTATGGTAGAGTTATTATTGAAAGAATTAAGAGTAAAACAGAAAGCAGGATAGCAGATGAACAAGGGGGCTTTAGGAAAGGTAGGGGGTGTGTAGACCAAGTGTTTACAGTGAAACATATAGGTGAACAGTATTTGGATAAGGGTAAAGATGTTTTTGTGGCATTTATGGATTTGGAAAAGGCGTATGATAGGGTAGATAGGGGGGCAATGTGGCAGATGTTGCAGGTGTATGGAATAGGAGGAAGGTTACTGAAAGCAGTGAAGAGTTTTTATGAGGATAGTGAGGCTCAGGTTAGAGTGTGTAGGAGGGAAGGGGACTATTTCCCAGTAAAAGTGGGCCTTAGACAAGGATGTGTGATGTCACCGTGGTTGTTCAATATATTTATAGATGGGGTTGTAAGAGAAGTGAATGCAAGGGTCTTGGCAAAAGGTGTTGGTCTAAAAGATAAAGAAGCAAATACAAAGTGGGAGTTGTCACAGTTGCTTTTTGCTGATGACACTGTGCTTTGGGAGATTCTGAAGAAAGCTGCAGAGGTTGGTGGATGAATTTGGTAGGGTGTGTAAAAGAAGAAAATTGAAAGTGAATATAGGAAAGAGTAAGGTGATGAGGATAACAAAAAGAATAGGTGACGAAAGATTGGATATCAGATTGGAGGAGAGAGTATGGAGGAGGTGAATGTATTCAGATATTTGGGAGTGGACATGTCGGCGGATGGGTCTATGAAGGATGAGGTGAATCATAGAATTGATGAGGGAAAAGGGTGAGTGGAGCACTTCGGAGTCTGTGGAGACAAAGAACCTTGTCCATGGAAGTAAAGAGGGAATGTATGAGAGTATAGTTATACCAACGCTCTTATATGGGTGTGAAGCATGGGTGATGAATGTTGCAACGAGGAGAAGGCTGGAGGCAGTGGAGATGTCATGTCTGAGGTCAATGTGTGGTGTGAATATAATGCAGAGAATTCGGAGTTTGGAAATTAGGAGGAGGTGCGGATTACCAAAAGGATTGTCCAGAGAGCTGAGGAGGGGTTGTTGAGGTGGTTTGGACATGTAGAGAGAATGGAACGAGACAGAGTGACTTCAGAGTGTATAAATCTGTAGTGGAGGGAAGGCGGGGTAGGGGTCGGCCTAGGAAAGGTTGGAGGGAGGGTAAGGAAGTTTTGTGTGCGAGGGCTTGGACTTCCAGCAAGCATGTGTGAGCGTATTTGATAGGAGTGAATGGAGGCATATGGTTTTAATACTTGACGTGCTGTTGGAGTGTGAGCAAAGTAACATTTATGAAGGGATTCAGGAAACCGGCAGGCCGGACTTGAGTTCTGGAGATGGGAAGTACAGTGCCGGCACTCTGAAGGAGGGGTGTTAATGTTGCAGTTTTATAACTGTAGTGTAAAGCACCCTTCTGGCAAGACAGTGATGGAGTGAATGATGATGAAAGTTTTTCTTTTTCGGGCCACCCTGCCTTGGTGGGAATCGGCCGATGTGTTAATAAAAAAAAAAAAAATATATATATATATATATATATATATATATATATATATATATATATATATATATATATATATATATATATATATATATATATATATATATATATATATATAAAAAGATCACAGTAAACAGGTGATATCAAAATATGCAAAACAACCACTATGAAAAAATAGAAGAATTCCAAGCGCTTTCGTGACTACTCACATTATCAAGGAACTATAAAGGAAACGTGAGAAGAGGCTTATAAAGAGGCAGAATACACCTCACAGTCACATCACACTAACAAAGACAACACCTCACAGTAGCGTAACATCTCACGACTCTGTGAAGAGGAACATAAGAAAGGACCTGAAACTCTTCCCAAGAATTAAGATTAGTCAAATTTATCATTAAATTCTTCCCAAATTTTATTAATTATAAATGAATCCAATTTATATAAACCAAAAGAAATATTCATATTATTTTCAAAACTGCTTTTAATGAAACATGATTCTATTATATTCCTCTCAACCATGGACTTGCTTGATACAACCTTCTCAGCATTTTGAAAATCAATTGGATGGTTAAAGTCTCTCACATGAATAAATAGAGCATTAGAATCTTGTCCAGTTCTAATGCTATATTTATGTTGTTTTAATCTTAGTTCAAGACTTTTACCAGTTTGACCATAATAAACTTTATCGCATATTTTACAGGGAATCTTATAGACACATCCGTCAGCATTTTGGGGAAAATGCTGACGGATGTGTCTATAAATTCCTGTAAAATATGCGATAAAGTTTATTATGGTCAAACTGGTAAAAGTCTTGAACTAAGATTAAAACAACATAAATATAGCATTAGAACTGGACAAGATTCTAATGCTCTATTTATTCATGTGAAGACTAACCATCAATTGATTTTCAAAATGCTGAGAATTGATCAGCAAGTCATGGTGAGAGTATAATAGAATCATGTTTCATTAAAGCAGTTTGAAATAATATGAATATTTCTTTTGGTTTATATAAATTGGATTCATTATAATTAATAAATTTTGGGAAGAATTTAAGGATAATTGGACTAATCTTAATTCTTGGGAAAGTTCAGGTCCTTTCTTATGTTCCTCTTCAGAGTCGTGCGTGTTACGCTACTGTGAGGTGTTGTCTTTAGTGTGATGTGACTGTGAGTGTATTCTGCCTCTTATAAGCCTTCTGTCTGGTCACATTTCTTCATATTGTATATATATATATATATATACATTTAATATATATTATATATTATATTATTTATATATATATATATATATATATATATATATATATATATATATATATATATATATATATATATATATATATATATATATATATAAATAAATTTATCAATAACAACACTGCGACTAGCTGGGGGATCGAACCCATTTTGTTTTAGCCTGCCTCATGGTGAGCAAAAATTCACGATGCTCTAACCCACTGGACCATCCAATCCTACAAAGATCAACACCCAGCAGAGCTAGGTGTTGTACCATGATCCGAGCACATACGATGGTGTGGGTGCCTCAGAGTTAATTTCATTCTACTCCATGTTTGGTGTACTAACCTCCACAAGCAGTATATATGGTATTGTAACCACGAACGAGTGGTATTTAATCAATAACAACACTGCGACTAGCCAGGGGATCGAACCCATGTTGTTTTAGCTTGCCTCATGGTGAGCAAAAATTCATGATGCTCTAACCCACTGGCCCATTCAATCCTACTAAGATCACGCACCAGCAGAGCTAGGTGTTGTATCGTGATCCGAGCAAATACGATGGTGTGGGTGCCTCAGCGCTAATTTCATTCTACTCCACAAGCACTATATATATTATTGTTGCTTTTATCACGGTTTGTATACTATTTATACCTGCAAAAAGGTAGCTAGGAAATACCTTGTTTGAAGAATGATGTTCTTATTATAATAACGAATCTTTTAACAATAAGTATTTATAGAGCATCCTAGCTGAGTTTCATGTTATGTCGCAGATTTTCGAAATATAGTTTGATCTCTGCATCAAGAAAGACTGCATAGTGCACGCTCCAACATAAGTGTTCAAAAATTCGTTGAAGAAATTTTTCATCTCCCTCTTGCAACTCTTGATTGTAATGATTTATTAATAAATAATGTATAAGGTGATATAATTTTATATTACACTGCGAGAGGTTTAAGTAATCGGAGGTGGCTTGGACTGGGTTGGTGTATCCTTGAAAGTAAACGTGAGAGTATTTGTGTATGTATGTTAATGAGTGAGAAAGCATGCAACTGATAGAATTTATGCAGCGTCGTAGAGTACAGGTTTGATCATCTACAGAATGTATGGCATGTGATTGAAGAGGCTTGTGTCTGGATGATCTTGAGTTGATTCTTCTTCCTCCTTGAAAGCGATGTATCCACCTGTAGACAGTGGTCAAGCTGAAGCCAGTCTCACGAGCGATGGCACGGATGGACATGCCGCTAGTAAACATGTGGATAAAACTGCTGCGTTCACTCGAATTTGATAGATGAAATTTGCGTCGGATCCTCATTATAATTCCCTGTGAAAGCGATATTGATGATATCAGGTTTTGGTCGCTGATTTGTGTAATTTTATCTTACAGAAGCTTGCTGAGTCTTCATTAACAGATTATTCTATGTGTTAAAAAATTTCAACTCCTTCCCAGTAGCTACAAATACACAAATACTGCATGTTAGACATATGAGATATATGCAAATAATCTTAATCTGTCTTGGAAATAATGAAATATAATGAATTTAAACTCAGTTGAGAATGAATGTCAACAGAGCTAAGGAAGGTTAGGTTAGGTAAGGTTCGTCTGGAAACAGGACAAGTGTTTCCTGACGCGGGTCTTAGTCAGATGATGACCCGCCATTGAAGCTTTTGGTCATCTGACTGAGGCCTTCCGCTGGCTTACCGGTCCACCCCTTTAAAAAATATTGGTTATAATTATAACAAACTTTTATAGAGCTAAGAAATTGAATTATTTCAAAAAATTACAGAAATATTTCGCAAACGCATGTGAACTTATTCTTATGGTAAAAAAAACAACAGAAATGATTTAAATTAGAGCCAATTACAATGAAGTGGAAGGATACAAATAGGTTTTTTTATGACTGAAAAAAAATTCAAGCTTCATAAATATTATTTATATTTAACTAAAGAAGGAGTGTCTGAATGAACGTTGAGTTTATATTTTAAATGGCAAAGAAAATAAGAATATTAATCAATATTAACAATCATTCACTGTTTCTTCTGAACAAATAATAAATGTATACTTAATATAAATGTCTATTACAAGACAAAATATTATTTAAGCAACGACACAATAAAATAATATGAAAATTTAAATATACTTCTGAAAAGTATAAAAAATGAGTAAATTTGAGTTTACAACTAAAGGGACACAGAAAAAATGTATATACTTCTATGTCACTCCAACAGAGACAAAGATGGACCGAGAATGATCACTGTTGACTGACAGAGTAACTGCATAATGAGTGAAGACACTTACAATTATTTCTGTTATGGCAGAACTGAGAAACAAACTCTAATTTTATCGGCCATCAACACGAACTCCGTAGGTGAATGTATGTACTCACCTAATTGTACTCACCTAATTGTGGTTGCAGGGGTCGAGACTCAGCTCCTGGCCCCGCCTCTTCGCTGTCCGCTAATGGGTCTCTGCTCTCCCTGCTCCATGAGCTTTATCATACCTTGTCTTAAAACTATGTATGGTTCCCGCCTCCACTATATCGTTCGCTAGACTATTCCACTTCCTGACTACTCTATGGCTAAAGAAATGCTTCCTAACATCCCTTTGAACCATCTGAGTCTTCAGCTTCCAGTTGTGTCCCCTTGTTTCTGTGTTCCCTCTCTGGAACATCCTGTCACTATCTACCTTGTCGATTCCCCGTAGTATTTTATATGTCGTTATCATGTTTCCTCTAACCCTTCTGTCCTCCAGTGTTGTTAGTCCTATTTCCCTCAACCTTTCTTCATAGGGCAGTCCCCTGAGTTGTGGAACTAGCCTTGTCGCAAACCTTTGCACTTTCTCTAATTTCTTGATGTGCTTGACCAGGTGTGGGTTCCAGACTGGTGCTGCATACTCTCGTATACGCCTGACATACACGGTGTACAGTGTCTTCAACGATTCCTTGTTAAGGTAACGGAACGCTAATCTTAGGTTTGCCAGTCGCCCATATGCTGCCGCAGTTATCTGGTTGATGTGTGTTTCCGGAGACGTGTTTGGCGTTATACTCACCCCAAGGTCTTTCGCCTTTGATGAGGTTTGTAGCCTTTGTCCACCTAGCCTGTACTCTGTCAGCGGTCTTCTTTGCCCTTCTCCAATCTTCATGACTTTGCATTTGGTGGGATTAAATTCTAGAAGCCAGTTGCTAGACCAGATTTCAAGCTTGTCCAGGTCTCTTTGAAGTCCTGCTTGGTCCTCATCCGATGTGATTCTCCTCATTAATTTCACATCATCTGCGAACAGAGACACTTCTGAGTCTATCTTTTCATCATGTCATTCACATATACCAAAAATACCACTGGTCCTAGGACTGACCCCTGCGGTACACCGCTCGTCACAGGCGCCCACTGTGATACCTCATCACGCACCATGACCCGTTGTTGCCTCCCTGTGAGGTATTCCCTGATCCATTCCAGTGCCCTTCCTGTTATACACGCTTGGTCTTCCAACTTCTTTACTAATCTCATATAAGGTACTGTGTTGAAGGCCTTCCTGCAGTCCAGGAAAATGCAGTCAACCCACCCTTCTCTCTCTTACCTTACCTCTGTTACTTTATCATTGAACTCCAGGAGGTTTGTTACACAGGATTTGCCTTCCCTGAATCCGTGCTGTCTGGCGTTGATTATCTTGTTCATCTCCAGATGCTCCACCATTCTTTTCCTGATGATTTTCTCCAAGACTTTGCACACTATACACGTAAGTGACACCGGTCTATAGTTTAGAGCCTCTTTTCTGTCTCCTTTTTTAAAGATGGGGACTACGTTGGCCTTTTTCCATACCTCAGGTAGCTGCCCAGATTCAAGAGATGTGTTGAATATTATGGTAAGTGGCACACTCAAAACCTCAGCTCCTTCCCAAAGGACCCACGGGGAGATATTATCCGGACCCATCGCCTTTGAAGTATCAAAGTCACTGAGTAACTGCTTCACCTCCTCCTCAGTTGTGTGTATGCCCTCCAGCACTTGATACATCCCTTGATGGTGATGCACCCTGTCCTGTCTACCCAGCTGCCTTCCTGCCTCCACTGTGAATACTTCCTTAAAAATCGAGTTGAGCTCCTCACATACCTCTTGATTGTTACTTGTGAGTTTCCCCTCTTCTCTCCTCAGCCTAATCACCTGGTCCTTGACTGTTGTCTTCCTTCTGATGTGACTGTACATCAGTTTTGGGTCAGACTTGACTTTCAATGCTATGTTATTTTTGTACTGTTTCTGGGCCTCCCTCCATACCTCTGCATACTAATTTGTAGCTCTTCGACAAATCTCTTTGTTTACTTGGGTTCTTTGCCTTCTCTACCTTTTCCATTCTCTGACACTCTGAGTCTTTGCCTCCCTGCACCTTTGGGTAAACCAGGGGCTCTTTCTGGCCTTCCCATTTAATCTTTTTCCTTTGGGTATAAACCGTTCCTCTGCCTCCTTGCACTTTGTCACTATGTATTCCATCATTTCATTTACTGACTCTCCTTCCATTTCCCTTTCCCACTGAACCTCCTGCAGGTAATTTCTCATACCCATGTAGTCCCCTTTTTTAACCCTTTCAGGGTCCGTGCCGTAGTTCTACGTCTTTGAGTTCAGGGTCCAAACCATAGTTCTACTTCATGAGCTCAGCTCACTCAGATAAGGTTTGAGCGGCAAATTTGGGTCTAGATATGAGAAATACATCTATGTGGTAAGTGTGCACCACATAAAACAAATCCTGCAGCACACAGTGCATAATGAGAGAAAAAAAACTGAAACTGCAATTTTCGATTAAAACAGTGATTTTGCAGTATTTTTTCGTATACTTTGTATAGTTGTATTTTCGATTTCTTGGTCTCATTTGATAGAATGGAAGATATATTACAGATATAGAGATGATTTTGATTGGTTTTAGTATTGCAAATGGCTTGAAACTGAGCTCAAAATAGCGGAAATGTTAAATTTTTGCCTATGTTCAAGAGTAAACAAATGACCTCACACGTCTAATACGCGCCAGCTGGTGGGTCTAATATACGTTCACAAATTTGGTGATATTATTTGTGCAATTATTACAATATTGCATAACAGTAAATCTTCCATATGTGGTGATATTATTTGTGCAAATATTACAATATTGCATAACAGTAAATCTTCCATATTTTGTTTTGAATAAAAATTCATTGTGAATAAAAAAACAAAATGGAATTCATTTGTAAAGACTAAAAACGTAACTAATGAACAGAGGAAATGTTAGTTTAGTGCCAGGAATGCCTGCATTGTTTATTATGCACCCTATTTTGAAATTGGAATATTTTGAACTTTGAGTTAAATTGGCTAAATTACCAATTTCCAATCACTTTATTTTGTAGTTGAAACAGTTGACTGGGCTATGTCTTGTGCTCAATCGATAGAATAGAAGTAATACTAGTGAAATAGCTAAGAATTTGGTCGACTGGAATAATGTAATTGGCCTAAAATGGGAGTCAAAGTCGGCATAATCGCCGATGCGTAAATATCACTGACACATCAAAATTCGTGAGAGCATAATTTCGTCAGTTTTGAATCAAATTTCGTACTTTTTGTTTTATTACATTTAGAAAAAGATTCTCTACCATTTCATAAGAAAAAATAAGGATTTTGTTTTTTGAAAATTCTTGGACACTGGTGCACCCCTTCCAAAAATGGCCTTGGACCCTGAAAGTGTCCAAGGATCTACAATGTACTCAATGTACTCAAAGTTCAGCACCATATGGTCGCTGGCTCCCAGGGGTCTCTCATGTGTTATGTCCTCGATATCTGAGCTGTTCAGGGTAAATACAAGGTCCAGCCTTGCTGGTTCGTCCTCTCCTCTCTCTCTGGTCGTGACCCTGACATGTTGGTGCCTCAGGTTTTCCAGTACCACATCCATCATCTTGGCTCTCCAAGTTTCTGGACCCCCACGTGGTTCTTGGTTCTCCCAGTCAATCTCCCTGTGGTTGAAATCGCCCATGACCAGTAACTTCGCTCTGCTCATGTGCGCTTTTCTTGCCACCTCCGCCAGAGTGTCCATCATTGCTCTGTTGTTCTCGTCATATTCCTCTCCTGGCCTCCTGCAGTTCTGTGGTGGGTTATACATCACTGCAATGACTATCTTGTGCTCCCCTGGCTGGATGGTACCTACTATAAAGTCCCTTTCTCTACACACCTCCATTCATTCCATTTCCTCAAATATCCAATGGTTCCTTACGAGCAGTGCGACCCCTCTTTCCCCTCTGCTAATTCTATCTTTCCTCAGGATCTGATATCCCTGTGGGAAGATTGCATCTGTTATTGCCTCAATGAGTTTAGTTTCTGTGACGGCTATGATGTGTGGGGACATCTCACTATTCTTTCATTCCATTATTCATATTTATTTGTGATTCCATCCGCATTTGTGTACCAAACCTTCAACCTCGTTTCCAATATTGTGGCCCTGGGGGGATCTTGGCGGGTTGGGGGGGGTGTGGGCAGGGTACCCATAGTGGGTTGCTGCATGGGTGGGGGGTTGTAGGGTTGGGGTATGGGTTGGTGGGTGGAGTTTGTGATGGGGGTAGTTGTGATGGTGGGTTTTGGGTTGCTGGGGTGGTGACCGGGGAAATGATGAGTGTGTGTGGTGTTAAAATGTATGGTTGCCGTTGGGTTGCTGTGATTTGAGGCCCTCCGTGGGTGTTTCTGGTGGGTGTGTTTGTCCTTCTGCTTGGGCCTGGTGTCCTCCGTACCTCGCTGTCTCCTCCTCTTTTCGCTTTCTTATCCTCTCCTTCCCAGGGCCTCTCTTTCTTCCTGCGTTCTGTCCCGATCTAGATTAAAATTCTGGTACTCCTGAGTTGACCTCAGCCGTACTTCTTTTGCAGGATCATGGTACGGACTGATTCTGCCTTGAAGGGTTACTTTGAGAGCGATTTCTTCCTTGTACCCCCCGTTTCTTGAAAATTTTTCACTGGGACATTTCTCCCTGTTGCTAACATGATACCTTTAATCCTTTCTTTATCCTCCTGTTTTCTTTGTCATGGGTGTCCCTTGACTTCCTCAAGGCCGTAGATAAAATCGACTTCTTCCTTTCCCTCCTCCACTGTGTCTCCCTTTGCCTCCTCAGAGGGTCATTAGCATCTTCCGGTTCCCTTTATGGTTGTAGCCCTGTTCCTCTGTGTGTCTGGCCTGCTCATTTGCCCCTGTCCCCTGCAGTATATTGTTGGGGTCTCTGCATTTAGCATGTCTCTGCTTTGTCACCCTCTCATGTGTTGTTACTGCACTCTCATGCGTTATTGCTTTTTTTTCCC
>WNWK01051080.1:0-12607 GCA_009830355.1 Cherax destructor
ACTGCTCATTAAGAACCGGTGGAAATTTGAGGAAGTGGAAGGAATGGATGGAATGGGCGAAAGGGACTACATAGTAGGAACAATTAAGTCTGAGAGCCAAAAGGGGGTAATTGTTATAATGTACAACCCACCACAGAACTGCAGAAGGCCAAGAGACGAATACGACGAGAGCAATAGAGCAATGGTAGACACACTAACAGAGGTGGCCAGAAGAGCCCACATGGGGAGAGCAAAATTTCTAGTTATGGGTGATTTCAATCACAAGGAGATTGACTGGGAAAACGTTCAGTGGGAGAGAGAATTAGCAGGAAAAACTGTAAAAGAAATGATGGAATATGTGACAACCAAATGCAAAGAGGCAGAGGACAGGTTTGTCCCCAAGGGAAACAGAAGTAAAGGGAAGACCAGAACGAGTCCTTGGTTCACCCAAAGGTGTAGGGAGGCAAAAACTAAGTGCACTAAAGAATGGAAAAAATACAGAAGACAAAGGACCCAGGAAAATAAAGAGATTAGATGAAGAGCCAGAAACGAATATGCACAGGTAAGAAGGGAGGCTCAGCGACAATATGAAAATGATATAGCATCAAAAGTCAAGTCTGACCCGAAGCTGTTGTATAGCCACATCAGGAGGAAAATAACAGTCAAGGACCAGGTAATCAGGCTGAGGAAGGAAGGTGGGGAGTTCACAAGAAACGACCAAGAGGTATGTGAGGAGCTCAACATGAGATTTAAAGAAGTCTTTACAGAGGAGACAGGAAGGACTCCAGGAATTCAGAATAGGGAGGTATACCAAAAAGTGCTGGATGAAATACACACAACCGAGGAGGATGTGAAGAAGCTGCTATGTGAACTCGATACCTCAAAAGCGGTGGGACCTCACAATATTTCTCCGTGGGTCCTTAGAGAGGGAGCAGAGATGTTGTGTGTGCCACTAGCAAAAATCTTCAACACATCTATTGAAACTGAGGTGTGGAAGATGGCAAATGTAGTCCCAATTTTTAAGAAAGGAGACAGACACGAGGCATTAAACTACAGACCTGTGTCACTGACGTGTATAGTATGCAAAGTCATGGAGAAGATCATCAAGAGGAGACTGGTGGAGCAACTAGAAAGACAAGCTTATAAACGAAACCAGCACGGTTTCAGGGAAGGAAAATCCTGTGTCACAAACCTACTAGAGTTTTATGACAAGGTAACAGTAGTAAGACACGAGAGAAAGGGGTGGATAGACTGCATTTTCTTGGACTGCAAGAAGGCGCTCGACACAGTTCCTCACAAGAGGTTTTTGCAAAAGCTAGAAGATCAGGCACACGTAACAGGAAAGGCACTGCAATGGATCAGAGAATATCTGACAGGGAGGCAACAACGAGTCATGGTACGTGACGAGGTGTCAGAGTGGGCACCTGTGACGAGTGGGGTTCCACAAGGGTCAGTCCTAGGACCTGTACTGTTTTTGGTATATGTGAATGACATAACGGAATAGACAGACTCAGAAGTGTCCCTGTTTACAGATGATGTGAAGTTAATGAGAAGAATTAAATTAGTCGAGGATCAGGCAGGACTACAAAGAGACCTAGACAGGCTACAAGCCTTGTCCAGTAACTGGCTCCTTGAATTTAACCCTGCCAAATGTAAAGTCATGAAGATCGGGGAAGGGCAAAGAAGACCGCAGACAGAGTATAGTCTAGGTGGCCAAAGACTGCAAACCTCACTCAAGGAAAAAGATCTTGGGGTGAGTATAATACCGAGCACATCTCCTGAGGCCCACATCAATCAGATAACTGCTGCAGCATACGGGTGGCTAGCAAACCAATGAATAGCGTTCCAATACCTCACTAAGGAATCGTTCAAGACTCTGTACACCATATGCGTTAGGCCCATACTGGAGTATGCAGCACCAGTTTGGAACCCACACCTGGTCAAGCATGTCAAGAAATTAGAGAAAGTGCAAAGGTTTGCAACAAGACTAGTCCCAGAGCTAAGGGGATTGTCCTACGAAGAAAGGTTAAGGGAAATCGGCCTGATGACACTAGAGGACAGGAGGGTTAGGGGAGACATGATAACGACATATAAAATACTGCGAGGAATAGATAAGGTGGACAGAGACAAGATGCTCCAGAGAGGGGACACAGAAACAAGGGGTCACAATTGGAAGTTGAACACTCCTATGAGCCAAAGGGATGTTTGGAAGTATTTTTCAGTCATAGAGTTGTCAGGAAGTGGAATAGCCTAGAAAGCGACGTAGTGGAGGCAGGAACCATACATAGTTTTAAGACGAGGTTTGATAAAGCTCATGGAGCAGGGAGAGAGAAGACCTAGTGGCAATCAGTGAAGAGGCGGGGCCAGGAGCTATGAGTTGACCCCTGCAACCACAAAAAGGTGAGTACACACACACCTACACACCTACACACACACACACACATACACACACACACACGACTACACACACACACACACACGCCTACGCACACACACACACCTACACGCACACACACCTACACACACCTCTCATCTCTCCCCCCCCCTTCTGACACTCTCACTACATCCATAAGGGCACATCGCAGGAATATGGGCATGTCAGGGAGAAGGATGACAACAAGGGGTACGATGGTCGCTCCAGGGAGTTTACAGTGGGAAGAGGAACTCAATAGAAGGGAAAATGAATGGGAGAGGAGGATGTTGATGATCAGCGAGGGAATGTAGAGGAGGATCGCTGAGGAGAGCAGAAAATGGGAAATGCAAGTCAAAAATGCAGAAGACAAGATCCAGATCTTAGAAGTGAAGCTGCAGAGCCTGATGCAGAGTAGAGAGTACCTGTTCAAGATTGGTGCTTGGAGCATGTGCATCAGACACAGCCAAAGGGAATGCAGAGAAAAGAGAAGAGCTCTTGAACGCTCAGGCACTGCCAGACACAAGTGGGGCCCGATACAAGAGGAGCAGGATACCAACACCTATCAAAGGGATTGAGGAGAAAAGAACTCTTGTATGCACAGGCACTGGCCCCACACGTGGGGCATCTGACACAGTCATAGGGAATGCGGAGAAAAAGAACTCTTGTATGCTCAGGCACTGTCAGACACACATGGGGTCCGATACAAGGTGAGTAGGATACTAACACCACATGAGAGGATATAGATAAAGCAGCCAGGGACAAGAAGGGCTCCACAGAAGCAAAGCATGAGGGCACAGTAACAACACATGAGAGGGTTGTCAAAGCCGCAGGTGCACTAAACGCAGAGGCCCCAACAATATACAGCAGTGGACTTGGGCAAATGAGTAGGCCAGACACACAGAGGAACACAGGGGCTACAACCATGACAGAACCGGAAGATGCTAATGCATCTCTGATGAGGCAAAGGGAGACACAGTGGGAGGAGGAAAGGGAGAAGTCAATCTTTATCTACAGCCTTAAGGAAGTCGAAGGGGTCACCCATGACAGAAGGAAACAGGAGGAGAAGGAAAGGATTATAGGTATTATGCTAGCAACAGGGGGAGACATGTCCCAGGTGACAAATTTTCGGAGAATCGGGTGGTACACAAGGGGAAGAAATCGACCCCTCAAAGTAATCTTCAATGCAGAATCAGCCCGTACCATGATCCTACAAGAGAAAGCACGGCTGAGGGCGAGCCAGGAGTACCACGATGTATACCTAGATCGGGACAGAACACAGGAAGAAAGGGAGGCCCAAAAGGAGAGGATAAGAAAGCGAAGGGAGGAGAGAGAGGAGGAGACAGCGAGGTACAGGGGGCACCAGGCCCAAGCAGAAGGACAACCACACCCACCGGAATCACTCACGGAGGGCCTCAAACCACAGCAACCCAACGGCAACCATATAGTTTAACATCGCACACACACATCATGTCCCCTGTCCCCACCCCAGCAACCCTGAACCCATCATCACCACTACCCCACCCCATCACAAACCCCACCCAATCAGACCACACCCCAACCATACACCCCCCACCCATACAACAACCCACTATGGGTACCCTGCAAACACCCCCCCATCCCGCCAAGATCCCCCTGGGGCCACAGTATTGGAAACGAGGCTGAAGGTTTGGTACACAAATGCAGATGGAATCACGAATAAGTATGAAGAGTGGAATGAAAGAATAGGAGAAATGTCCCCAGACATCATAGCAGTCACAGAAACTAAACTAAATGAGGCAATATCAGACGCAATCTTCCCACAAGGATATCAGATCCTGAGGAAAGATAGAAGGAGCAGGGGGAGGAGGGGTCGCACTGCTCTTAAGGAATCATTGGAGATTTGAGGAAATGGCAGGAATGGAGGTGTGTAGAGAAAGGGGACTTTATAGTAGGTACCATCCAGTCTGGGAAGCACAAGATAGTCATTGCAGTGATGTACAACCCACCACAAAACTGCAGGAGGCCAGGAGAGGAATATGACGAGAACAACAGAGCAATGGTGGACACCCTGGCGGAGGTGGCAAGAAAGCGCACATGAGCAGAGCGAGCTACTGGTCATGGGCGATTTCAACCACAAAGAGATCGACTGGGAGAACCAAGAACCACGTGGGGGTCCAGAAACTTGAGAGCCAAGATGATGGACGTGGTACTGGAAAACCTGATGCACCAACATGTCAGGGACACGACCAGAGATAGAGGAGAGGACGAACCAGCAAGGCTGGACCTAGTATTCACCCTGAATAGCTCAGATATCGAGGACATAACACACGAGAGCCCCCTGGGAGCCAGTGACCATATGGTGCTGAGCTTTGAGTACATAGTAGAGCTACAGGTGGAGAGGGAAAACGGTGCTGAAAGAGACATACCAGACTATAAAAGAGGGGACTACACAGGTATGAGGAATTTCCTGCAGGAGGTTCTGTGGGAAAGGGAAATGGAAGGACAGTCAGTAAATGAAATGATGGAATACGAGCGACAAAGTGCAAGGAGGCAGAGGAACGGTTTATACCCAAAGGAAAAGAATAAATGGGAAGACAAGAAAGAGCCCCTGGTTTACCCAAAGATGCAGGGAGGCAAACACTCAGAGTGCCAGAGAATGGAAAAGGTACAGAAGGCAAAGAACCCAAGCAAACAAGGAGATTAGTCGAAGAGCTAGAAACGAGTATGCACAGGTACGGAGGGAGGCCCAGAAACAGTACGAAAACGACATAGCATCGAAAGTCAAGTCTGACCCGAAACTGATGTACAGCCACATCAGAAGGAAGACAACAGTAAAGGATCAGGTGATAAGGCTGAGGAGGGAAGATGGGGAACTCACAAGTAATGATCAAGAGGTATGTGAGGAGCTCAACTCGAGGTTTAGGGAAGTATTCACAGTGGAGGAAGGAAGGCAGTTGGGTAGACAGGACGGGGTGCGTCACCAACAAGGGATGTATCGAGTGCTGGAGGGAATACACACATCTGAGGGGAGAGTGAAGCAGTTACTCAGTGACCTTGATACCTCAAAGGCAATGGGTCCGGACAATATCTCACCATGGGTCTTTCGGGAAGGAGCTGAGGTTCTGAGTGTGCCACTTACCAAAATTTTCAACACATCCCTTGAAACTGGGCAGCTACCTGAGATATGGAAAAAGGCCAACGTAGTCCCCATCTTTAAAAAAGGAGACAGAAAAGAGGCACTAAACTACAGACCGGTGTCACTTACATGTATAGTGTGCAAAGTCTTGGAGAAAATCATCAGGAAAAGAATGGTGAAGCATCTGGAGCAGAACAGGTTAATCAACGCCAGACAGCACGGATTCAGGGAAGGCAAATCCTGTGTAACAAACCTCCTGGAGTTCTATGATAAAGTAACAGAGATAAGGCAAGAGAGAGAAGGGTGGGTTGACTGCATTTTCTTGGACTGCAGGAAGGCCTTTGACACAGTTCCTCACATGAGATTAGTAAAGAAGATGGAAGACCAAGCGTGTATAACAGGAAGGGCACTGAATGGATCAGGGAATACCTCACAGGAGGCAACAACGGGTCATGGTGCGTGATGAGGTATCACAGTGGGCGCCTGTGACGAGCGGTGTACCGCAGGGGTCAGTCCTAGGACCAGTGCTATTCTTGCTATATGTGAATGACATGACGGATGGGATAGACTCAGAAGTGTCTCTTTTCGCAGATGATGTGAAATTAATGAGGAGAATCACATCGGATGAAGACCAAGCAGGACTTCAAAGCGACCTGGACAAGCTTGACATCTGGTCTAGCAACTGGCTTCTCGAATTTAACCCCACCAAATGCAAAGTCATGAAGATCGGAGAAGGGCAAAGAAGACCGCTGACAGAGTACAGGCTAGGTGGACAAAGACTACTAACCTCATCAAAGGAGAAAGACCTTGGGGTGAGTATAACACCAAGCACGTCTCCAGAAGCACACATCAACCAAATAACCGCGGCAGCATATGGGCGACTGGCAAACCTAAGATTAGCGTTCGTTACCTTAACAAGGAATCGTTCAGGACACTGTATACCGTATACGTCAGGCCCATACTAGAGTATGCAGCACCAGTCTGGAACCCACACCTGGTCAAGCACGTCAAGAAATTAGAGAAAGTGCAAAGGTTTGCGACAAGGCTAGTTCCACAACTCAGGGGACTGCCTTATGAAGAAAGGTTGAGGGAAATAGAACTAACAACACTGGAGGACAGAAGGGTTAGAGGAGACATGATAACGACATACAAAATACTGCGGGGAATCGACAAGGTAGATAGTGACAGGATGTTCCAGAGAGGAAACACAGAAACAAGGGGACACAACTGGAAGCTGAAGACTCAGATGAGTCAGAGGGATGTTAGGAAGCAATTCTTCAGCCATAGAGTAGTTAGGAAGTGGAATAGTTTAGCGAACGATATAGTGGAGGCGGGAACCATACATAGTTTTAAGACAAGGTATGATAGAGCTCACGGAGTAGGGAGAGCAGAGACCCAGTAGCGGACAGTGCAGAGGCGGGGCCAGGAGCTGAGTCTCGACCCCTGCAACCACAATTAGGTGAGTACAATTAGGTGAGTACACCTACACACACACACACACACACCTACTCACTCCTACTGACCTGACGACACTGGAGGACAGGAGAGATAGGGGGACATGATAACGACATATAAGATACTGAGATGAATTGACAAGGTGTACAAAGACAGAATGTTCCAGAGATGGGACACAGCAACAAGGGGACACAGTTGGAAGTTGAAGACTCAGATGAATCACAGAGATGTAAGGAAGTATTTCTTCAGTCACATAGTGGTCGGGAAGTGGAATAGTTTGGGAAGCGATGTAGTGGAGGCAGGTTCCATACATAGCTTTAAGAAAAGGTATGATAAAGCTCATGGCGGAAGGAGAGTGACCCAGTAGCGGCCAGTGAATAGGCGAGGCCAGGAGCTGTGACTCGACCCCTGCAACCACAACTAGGTGAATACACACCTATACACACACACACACACACACACACACACACACACACACACACACACACACCAACATCCCTACACATTGTATTTGGTACTTAAATTCAGAAGTCTGGGCGAGTAGGCAGGTGTGTCTATTAGACTAGTGGCATTAGAGAGAACAATAAATAGAAAAGGTTACATTCTACTAGGAAAGCTCTGTCTAGTAAACACAAATTAGGATACAAAAACTTGAGTATTGTGTAGAATCTACTAGGCCTCACTAACACTATACACACACAAAAGCCTGTGAGAACATATGTTGTGCATACATGAAACGTTGCCACCTCTGTAAATGCTGATCCCTCACATCTATACTCTAAGCACCCCCTGCCACATATACACCCCCACACTATCCCACACTCCTTCTCCCTCTCACTCTCACACTCATTCTCTCTCTCTCTCTCTCTCTCTCTCTCTCTCTCTCTCTCTCTCTCTCTCTCTCTCTCTCTCTCTCTCTCTCTCTCTCACTCCCTCTCCATCTCTCTTCCTCTCCTCTTCCTCTTCCTCTTCCTTCTCCTCTTCCTTTCCCTATTTCTCCCTCCACCTCTCCTCCCAAGCCTTACTTTCTTTCCCCTCCTTCCTGACTCCTATTCTAGCCCCATCTCTCTCCCCCTCTGCCACTGTCTCCCCCTCCCACTCTCTATCCTTATAACCCTCCAAACCTCCCTTTCCCTCTTTCTCCCTACAACAAACCCCTCCATACCTACACCCCCACACACTCACTCACGAACACACAGCACATACGACCACTCGAAAACGCATAAGTTTTTCTTTCTATAGTGACAAAAAAATTTGTTGCCAAAGAGCAGGACGGAGACCAGGAGATTGATGGATAAGCCTGGGAGGGAAGATTGGGTGGCAGTGCTCACGAAAAGAAAGGAGTGGGGAAGGAAGCTAGAAGAGCATTGCAAGAAAATGAAGGAGAGGATAGCTGCAGAGAACAGGAAATGGGAGCTAGAAGCTATAGCAGGAGAAGCCAAGATACAGTGCTTAGAAGAGGAACTAAAAATCTGAGACAGTCTTAAGAACCGAAGAGCAGTAAATACATGATATTAGGAACTGCTACATCAGCCTGGGAAAAGACGAGGAGCACACCAGGAACAAATGAGGGGACTAAAGAAAATGAAGGAGCTAAGCTATATGCAGAGGCCCTAACAGACCACAGCAGTGCCCAGGAAAAGCTGAGTAGGAAAAATGACAGACCACTGAGCACAGGGACATCAGCTATAGAAGAGATTGAAGGAAGGAATGCTGCAATGAAGGCAACTAAATCGTCTCAGGGGCTGCAAAGGAAAATGCAGTTGGAGGACGAAGAGGGGAGGTTAGTTTTTGTTTACAGGCTCCAGCAAGTTGAAGGGGAAACTTATAAAACAAGAAGACAGGAGAAGAAAAGCAATAGAAAGTATCATGAAAGCAATAGCAGAGGATGACATGACCCAGATGACAAACTTTCTGAGAATAGGGTGGTTTGCAAAAGAAAAAAAAAGGCAAGTCAAAATGATTTTCAAGTCAGAATCAGCTCGAAACAGGATCCTGCAGGAGAAAGCACGACTAAGCGACTTACCAAAGTACCAGAGGGTGTACGTCGACTGTGACAGAACACAAGAAGAAAGGCAGAAACTGAGAGAAAGGGTACAAAGATGCAAGGAGAAACGAGAGGCAACGACAATGCAGCAACAACAACCCCAATGCAACCAAACAATCTAACCCAAAACCCACACACTGTACCTTCTGCCCTCATCCACCTCATCAACGTTCTACATAGACCACAGTTTTAGAAAGGAAGTTGAAAGATTGGCATACGAATGCAGATGGAATAAAAAATAAATGTGAGGAGTGGCTTGAAAGAATCATGGCACTCACAGAAACGAAACTCACTGGGATGATAAGAGATTCAATCCTCCCACCCAGATATCAGTTCCTGAGAAAAGATGGAGGGAGCAGAAGTGTAGGAGGAGGAGTTAAACTGCTTATTAATAACCAATGGAGTTTTGAGGAAATGGAAGAAATGGACGAAATTGTCGAAACGGACTACATAGTAGGTACAATGCAGTCTGGTAGACATAAGGTAGTCATTGCAGTGATGTATAACCCACCACAGAACTGCAGAAGGCCAAGAGAAGAATATGAAGAGATCAAAAAAGCAATGGTGGACACACTAGCTGAGGTGGCCAGAAGTGCTCACACGTGTAGAGCAAAGTTACTAGTTATGGGCGATTTCAATCACAAGGAGATTGACTGGGTAATCCTGGAGCCACATGGGGTTCCGAAACATGGAGAACCAAGATGATGGATGTGGTACTGGAAAACCTCATGCATCAACATGTTAGGGACACTACCAGAGAGAGAGGGGATGATGAACCAGCAAGACTGGACCTCTTGTTCTCCCTGATGTAGTGGACGAAGGATCCATACATAGTTTTAAGAAGAGGTATGATAAAGCTCATGGAGCAGGGACGGTGACCTAGTAGTGACCAGTGAAGAGCCGGGGCCAGGACCTGTGACTCGACCTCTGCAACCACTAATAGGTGAGTACACACACTCACACGCAGACATACATACACTGGCTGAAGTGGCAAGAAGGGTCCATGTGAGTAGTGCAAAACTTCTAGTTATTGGTGACTTCAAGCAAAAGGAAATTGACCTGGAAAATTTGGAGCCACAGTTGGGTCCAGAAACGTGGATGGATAAGATGATGGAGGTAGTACTAGAAAACCAGAGAGAGAGATGAGAACGAACCATCAAGAGTGGACCTAGTATTTACCTAGAGCTGTTCAGATATTGAAGACATCACACATGGAAGGCCCTCCGAGCTATTAATCAAGTGGTCATGAGCTTGGAATACATAGTAGAGTTACAAATGGAGCGGGATGCAGGAAGTGCAGGACGACTGAAGCGAAACTACAATAGAGGGGGATTACACAGCTTGAGGAATTTCCTGTGCGAGGTTCGGTGACAACAAAAGGCAAGGAAGCAGAGGAGAGGTTCGTACTTAAGGGCAACAGAAATAATTTGAAGGCCAGACGTAATATACAGACTTTGCAAAAGCCCTTGACAAGTGTGACCACGGTGTAATAGCACACAAAATGCGTGATAAAGGAATAACAGGAAAAGTTGGTGAAAAGCTCTGTTCCACAAGGCACAATACTCTCTCACATCCTGTTCCTCATCCTCATATCTGACATAGACAGAAATGTAAGACACAGCACCGTGTCTTCCTTTGCAGATGACACCAGAATTTGCATGACAGTGTCCTCCATTGAAGACACCGCAAGACTCCAAGCGGACATCAACCAAATCTTCAAATGGGCCGCAGAAAACAATATGAAGTTCAATGATGAGAAATTTCAATTACCCGATATGGAAAACGAGGAAATTAACACTACATCGTAGTATAAATTAATTTCCCAAACCAAAAATAGAGCGAAATACTAATGTAAAAGACCTAGGAGTGATCATGTCAGAGGATCTCACCTCAAAGGGCATAACATTGTATCAATCGTATCTGCTAGAAAAATGACTGGATGGATAATGAGAACCTTCATGGCCCCGTAACTGCGTCCCACAAGTACTGGGAATGCTTGAAATTCCTCAACCTGTATTCCCTAAATGCGGGGGGAGAAATACATGATTATATGCACTTGAAAAATCATAGAGGGGTTAATTGAAATTTTCCCAAAAAGGCCCCTGGCTGTCTTCAAGAAAGGGATTGGGAAAGGCCCCCTAAAAATCAGTGCCTGACCAGCCGGGTTGGAAAAAAGGGGAAACCCGTAACAACCTGGTTGATGGGGCCCTGATCCACCATGAGGCCTGGTCACAGACCGGGCCGCTGGGGGTGACCCTCGAGCCCTCTCCCGGTATACTCCAGGTACAGAGTTATCAGGAAGTGGGGAAAAACTAGAAAACATGTAGTGGCAGCAGGATACAAAACATAACTTTAAGAAGAGGTATGATGAATCTCACGGAAAAGGGGGAAATGACCTAGTAGTGACCAGTGAAAAAGGCCCGTGCCAAGAAAGGGCCCCGACCCAGCAACCCTTTTAAATGGGGGTGAGTGAGTAAAACAGAAAAAACACACATACACATACACACAAAACACACATGCCCCCCACACCACACACACACACACACACACACCCTCACCTCCCCCCCCACACACACACACACACACACACACACACACACACACACAATACACCCGGGGAAATGAGCTAAAACGTCGAAAGGGTGTGGGACCAGGGGGAAAATATTTTTTCATGGGGCCCAAAAAAAAGGTAGCCCGGGGGCACTGTGTGCAAAACTTTTTAACACTCTTGAACAAGTCTGTCGACACAAAAAGCTTGAGGGGTGTGAAACAGTGAATGTATTCCTAATTTTTTTAAAAAGGCAAGAAAACAGTGTTAAATTATCGACCAATTTCATTGAAAAAGTATAGTATGAAAAATTATGGAAGTGTTATCAGGGGACAGTGGGAGAGCCCCACATAATAGTAAGGGGGCATACCCAACAGGCTTCTGCAAATGGGAAAATTCCGTGTCAAACCTGTATGTATTAATAATTCCCCCCACAGTAACTTCTTCCTCGAATAAAAAAGGGAAAACTAATATGAAGACAACAGGGGCTTGTAAAAGAGGTAAACATGAAGGTATGGGCTGGAGAAGTGTTCGGGTTCCCAGTCTTCGACAATATTATTCAAGACTATCCCAAAAAGAAAAAAACCAGGAAAGGGAATGACCACCTCCAAAAAATACTTCCCCCCAAGGTTTATGGACTGCTCCCCCATTATTATTTCTCCCTTCGTCTGCTGTCTCCATATTTAATTTTCCAACTCCTGAAAAGCCCACCTTTGTGGTGTTACTTTTAGGAATAAAATATCTAAGGGCGCCACTATTGCTCATCTACTTGTCGATATTGTTAATAATTTAAAATATTGTTAAAAAGGGACTTGTAATCAAGGTCGAAAAATGAAATGTCGAATGTTACTAAACTCGAAAAAACTAATAAAGAGAAAAATATTCAAACAATCAAAAAATTTGCGTCTCTGGGAAAATTTATTAAATGGTTTTGGAAAGTTTCGGTGGAAAACGGGGGGGTTTCCCTTTAAAACTCCCTTCTGCTTTGGGTGGGGTTCAAATCGTGTTTTAAGGTCTCTGGATGTCTCGCCCCCGTTAATTGGCAAAACA
>WNWK01051081.1:0-12606 GCA_009830355.1 Cherax destructor
CATCCACGCAATTCAAAAAACCCCCAAATTTTTAAAATTTTTCTTCTTTTTTTTTTTTAGTAATTTGTAGGGGGAAAAGGGGGGTTACAAACCCATTCTCCCGGCATTTTAAATTCCCCTCTACGACACGCAGGGCACGGGGGAAAAAGTTTTTTTTCCCTTTTTCCCCCCATGGACAATGAAAAAAAAAAACAAGAGCTATTAAGAAAAAAAAAAAAACCAGATGTGTTTTTAATATATTGTGTATGCATTTAGTGCCCTAAAGTGTAAGAAAAAGTAGCTAGATATACCTGTTATTTATTTACTAATTTTTTATAATAGTTTTAGTATTTTTAAATTATTTCAACCATTCATTAGCCATTTCCCTTTGGTAAATCATCAACATTTTAAAAATATCCTATATCACTGTGAAAAATTTTTTAAAAAAATTTAAAATCCATAGTTAGTAAAATTTAATCTATAATATTATTAAGTTTAGCATAATCCATTGTACTCAAGTCTAAAGAATCATTTCTTTAAAATACGGGCATTGATCTGATATCAACCTATTTTTAAAATTCTATTTCCAAAACGAAAAAAACATTACACAAGATAACAAAATTTCCAGAGCCAAAAAAAACATAAATCAAAAATTTACAAGAATCTTTGACAAACTTTTGATGACCTCACACACTACTCCAACCCCTAAAAGCAACATCACACTCACTGAGACCTGACTACAGCCTGGTAAAAGTTTTTATGCCACCCCGGTTCACAGTTTTTCCCCAAACGGGAAAACAGTCAGAAAGGGGGGTGGAATTATATATTACTCAATAAACGAATGTATAAAAACTCTTGAAAAAGGGGGATCAGCATGGAAAATATATTATAGCAAAATTTAAATAAAAAAATAAAAAACCCCCTCACAGAAAACTCTACAGTTAAACAAAAAAACATTCCCCTTTAGTAAAAAACTAGGAAACCTGATAACAGATGCCACAAAAACAAAGACCATTTGCTGCTTACAGGAGATTTCAACATAAATCTCCTACATGACCAGGACCCACAGGTAACTAAATTTAAAAAAACACTATGAGCAACTGCTTGCTACTACCAACAATATCAAAACCTACAAAATCTCCGGACTATCCCTCATTATTAAAATCTGGACAAAACTATCCCTTAAAATCAGGCATAACCAAAAAACCACAATCACCC
This sequence comes from Cherax destructor, assembly GCA_009830355.1. Taxonomy (NCBI): domain Eukaryota; kingdom Metazoa; phylum Arthropoda; class Malacostraca; order Decapoda; family Parastacidae; genus Cherax; species Cherax destructor. The sequence goes on from WNWK01051081.1 coordinate 1,198, forward strand.
CCTACCTTTCTCAAACCCAAAACCCTATTAAAAAATTCCCCAAAGAAAAATTTTTACAAAGTATTTAACTCAAAAGGGTTTTTTAAAAAAAAAAAAAAAAACTTTGTTAAAAAAAAAAATCAATTTTAAAACAAAACCCAAAAATTTAAATTTAAAAAAGGAAAAAAAAAAAAAAACCCAAAAGGGGAAAAAAAAAATCCAAACCTTTTCATCAATCTACCAGCCTGTTTAGGGTCAAAAATTATGAAAACAGACTCCAAAAAAAAAAGGTGAAAAAAAAAAAGACCAAAACCCTACTGAATTCTGGGGAAAAAAAAAGATATCGAACAATACCATCAAATTATCAAAAAGGGGAAAATTACTCTCACCAACTGAGAAAAAACAAAACGTTTTCTTCTCCACCTAGGAAAGAATCGGGCAGTAAATCAAAGCTCGAACCCCCCCCCCAAAGACTACCTCCCCACCACCCTACATTTTTCCCCTGGGCTCCCCCAAACCCCAAAATTAAAGTCTCGCTCATAATCAACCCCTTTAAAAAAACAAAAAAGAGACATAAACAGCTTCCCCCTTTTATGAAAAAAAAAGCTTCAGGGGTACTTTCACCAATTATAGCAAAAACATTCAAAAATCCATTGAACCCCCCCCCTTTTCCCCCAGCAAACAAAAAATAGCTAGGGTCACCCGATCCATAAAGGAGGTGATTAAACAGATTTGAATAATTATAGACCAATTTCTAATTTCCACTGCTTTCTAAAATCTTCAAAAAAAATTTTCATAGACAATCTATTCCTCCTCGCCCCACAATATACAACACCTTAATTTGGTTCGGGGTTAAAAAAACATCTATTATCCCAAAAAATTTTTAAAATACACCGCACCTGAGAAAAAAGATCCCACGGGGGAATTTTCCCTTGATCCCCAAAAATTTTTTTAAAAACAATGAATTTTTCTCAAAAAAAATTACCCAAAATATGGTTTAAAGGGGACTCACTAAAATCCAAAAATCATACCTTAGTAACGAGCCACACATAAAACAAAGGGGGGGCTTTTTCCCCCCAAAAAATTAAGTCGGAGTCCTAAGGAAGTGTCCGGGGGGGCCCCCCTTTTCCCCCTTTTTTTTAAAAAGACCTACCGAATGCATCAAAACTCTAAAAACCCTACTATTTTCAGATGACACAACATATGTCTTCCTCACCAATCCAGTCATACTGGCCAACACTGTTAATGGAATTCAGAAAATATCAACATGGATGACCACTAATGCTTATTAATACTGACAAAACCTCTTCATCAGTTTGGAAAAAAAGCCCAAAAAAATTTCCCCCCAACATTGCCCTGGTTCACCCCTCCAAAACTCGAGGGAAAATTCCCAAAATCCACATTGACGGGAGCCAAAATTCCAAACACACATACAACAAATTTCCCAAAAAAAACTCAGACAGTAGGCATATTTTCAAAAATACCTCTATGTCCTCAATCCCGCTCTCCCCCTTTTTCTATATCACTCACTCATCTACCCTTTCTCCCCATAATCGTATGGGGGTCAAAAAAATTTAAAACACCGACCACTCATAACCCAAAAAGGGTGCACAAAAGATAAAAATTTGTTGAACCCAAACCCCCCAAAAAATTTTTAAAAAAAAAGTTCACCAAAAAACATTTAATTATTTTGTTTTTTCCCCAAAATAGAACTTTTTTTTAAATAAACCCTCGCTCAAAAAATTTTTTCACCAACTTTTTAAAAAGGGGGCCCTGACCCCCAAACCCCCAAAAGGGGAATCACTTTTTTATATACCCCGGGCCATATCAACCTATGAAAAAATTTTTTGCGCATAAAAGGCCCCAAAACTGGAATTCATTAGTAAATACAAAAAAAACCTTGTCAAAATCATTTTTTAAAAATTCTCAAAAACCACCTATCACTCTTTAAATTTTAAAAAAAAAACATATAATACTCAAAAATATATTGTTATTTTCCCCCAAAGATAATTACCATTTTTTCTATTATGTTCTATTATATTACTTTTTAAAAAAGCTCAGTGTTTTTTCCCATAAGATAATTTCAATTTTTACTATAATATTATTATATTTCCACCTACTCACAATAAACTAAATAGCATTCTGTAAAAACAGTGGGGGTTTCGATGGTCTCTAAACTTGCCCTTTTATGTAAGTTTATTTTTTTGCCTTTTAAGTGTTTTTTGGGGTCTAAAAGGACTAGTCTAATTTACATTATTCCTTAGGGGGAAAAAATTGGTTGGGAAAGGGGGACGAAAAGCATTTTTTGGAAAAAATGTTTAAATTTGGGGGGGCCACTTTATACTTTAAAAAATGTAAAAAGTTTTTTTTTTTTAGGATAATTTAAATTTTTATTATTAACTCCCCTCCTACTAACCTTGTTACAAGGTATCACCATATTAAATTTTTCCCAATGTAATATCATCATATTTTCTGAACAATTTTTAAAAAATAAAATTCTCAATTTTCCAATATTTTTTTCATAGTCCATAGTTTAAAAAGCCATGGCACTTTGGCTCCCCTTTTTACTTCATGTAAACTTGGGAAAAAAAAAAATTTTTTATTTGTATTTTTAATTTTTTTTGGGGTTTTTGGAACGGTTTAAATTTTTTACTTCCATTATTTTTAAAAAATTTAAAATTTTTTTTAAAAAAACATTTCGAGTTAAGAACAAGCCCCTGGGTGTATTATGTTCGATTTGCGAGGGGTCCATATCTGGTAATCACATATGATGCTATGTATGATAGTATGTAGTATGTTATTTGCCTGAATCAACACTGGCGGAGATAATAATACAATTCTGTGACACAATTATTAGATCAAAAATATAATGAACATATTCGAACGTAAATTATGTATGAAATTACATAAAAAATAATACTCTTAAGAAAAATAATAAAATATAGGTTGGCATGAATCAAACGCAGTTCTATAACATAGGAAAATAACTATAAAGCTAAGTTAGCTCATCACTCGCAGGTTAATCTAGAAAAAATGAAAAAAAAAAAAAAAAAAAATACAGTGGTACCTGGTATACAGAGCAGCTCCTAACTTCCGAACAATTATGTAAGTGTATTTCTGTAAAGATGCTTTTATAAGTGTATTTTGGGGGTCTGAAAACGGATTAATCTAATTCACACATTATTCTTTTATGGGAACAAATTTGTTTGGTAGCCAGAGCACTCGAACAAATTCTTTAAAAAATTAAACTCACTCGAGGTACCACTGTACGTACCATATAGATGTATGCAATAAAACAACAAGCATAAGTCAAAGAGATTAAGAAACAAATCAATATTAACATAAAAGATATGTTAGATAAAGTGAACGCTGAGGAGAAATACAGACAGAAATAAATTAATCTCTAGAGGTTGCAAGATAAATTAACAGAAAAGTTTTTGCGCATTCTAACAAGGCATTTTTAAGAATCTAGTAGACTTTAAAATTAGATTTAAAAATAGTTAGAATAAGTTAAGTTATGAATAGGCTGAAGTAGCTAGTCACAGTGATGTAATAGGCTGGCATAAGCTAGTCACAATGGTGTAATAGGCTGCGTAAAGTTAGTCACAGTGATGTAATAGGCTGGAATAAGTTAGTCACAGTGATGCAATGAGCTGGCATAAGCTAGTCACAGTGATGTACTGTAATAGCTGGCATAAGCTAGTCGCAGTGTAATAGGGTGGCGTAAGTTAGTCACAGTGATGTATGGGGTGGCATAAGTTAGTCACAGTGATGTAATAAATTTGGCATAAGTTAGTCACAGTGATGTAATGAGCTGGCATAAGCTAGTCACAGTGATGTACTGTGGCAGGCTGGCATAAGCTAGTCACAGTGATGTATAGGCTGGCATCGCTAGTCACGGTGATGTAATAGGCTGGCATAAGCTAGTCACAGTGATGTAATAGGCTGGCATAAGCTAGTCACGGTGATGTAATGTAAGCATGTCTTATACATCTTAAGTATTACTAATCCTACAGTTAGCAGTAATTTCACAATATAAGTGACCTTTGTAATGGTCAAGGTACAAGGCACATATATAATAACAACACGGCTGGCGATAAACTTTTGACTGGCTTTAATAACCTATTATTTGTGCTCTGCTATTTCTCAAAAATACATTTTATATCAATACTGTACGTGTATTTTTTAAGATGTTTATACTCAGTAGTTGTGTTTAGGAACTCACTTGTGGGGTATTCTGCTAGGAATAATTCCCTAAAATCGGTAATATATTGAGTACGTGGTTGTTATTGTGCGGCCTCGAGTCACCTCCAAAATTCTTTTAGTCTTTAGAAAAGTAATTAATAATATTTCTACAAATACATGATACAAATTTTACAGACTAGATGACATCAGTGACATAATGTATACAAAGACACTGGTTATGAGGAGCATTTCAAGAAACTTTGATTAGTACGACCACAGGATGGAAGCTCACACCCGTCAATAAACACCCAGGTACCTACTGATAGATGAAGAGTGATGGAAGATATCTTAAGAAAAGCATGCCTAATGTTCCCGTACAGGATTGAACCACCCGACCTCAGTGTGTGAGGTGAGGGTGCGCCTCAACTGAGCAATGGGGCACTTGCAGGTTTCTTTCACGACCAGGTACAACAAGCCTTTTTAAAATTATTACAATGTGATGGTGACAGTAGTGATGGTACAGTGAACTACAGTGTCAACACCACAGTGATGGAGGCGCAGTTAACTAGAGTGCCAACACAACACCACATTAGTGATGGTACAGTGAGCTAGTGCCAACACAACACCATATTAGTGATGGTACGAGTGAACTAGAGTGTCAACACAACACAGTGATGATGGTACAGTGAACTAGTCAACACAACACCACAGTAGTGATGGTACAGTGAACTAGTGTCCAACACAACACCACAGTAGTGATGGTACAGTGAACTAGTGTCAACACAACACCACAGTAGTGGTGACACAGTAGTGAATGGTACAGTGAGGAACTAGTGTCCAGCACAACACCACAGTAATTGATGGTACAGTGAACTAGTGTCAACACAACACCACAGTAGTGATGGTACAGTGAACTTAGTGTCAACACAACACCACAGTAGTGATGGTGACACAGTAGTGATGGTACAGTGAACTAGAGTGTCAACACAACACACAGTCCACCACAGTCACCTCCGTGATGTCACTGTGGTTGACTGCTGCTCTCTACACCAAAGACACCGGACCACTGGTGACCAGCTGTGCAGTCCCTGGTGATGATGTAGAACTGAACTCCGGTCACTCCCCGCCACCACGGTGGTGACCCCACAGCACCAGCACTGCCTGACTCCTGAGTACTGGTGATCATCCTGGTGAGACAACAGTGGTGCTCCTCCACACCATTATTATCTGGGTCTCCACCCCACACACACCCCCCGGGCCACCTTGTTATAAAATACAACAGTTTAGTGTTGGGTAGGAGGACCCTGAGTGTTGCCCAGTACACAACAACACAAACTGTCTGCCCCGTAGTGTTACCACTAAACTGGATGTGGGCTCTGTTGATCCAGGCCCCAGCCAGTGATCCAGACCCGGCCCGGTGATCCTGACCCAGCCAGTGATCAGACCCAGCCAGTGATCCGGGCCCGGCCAGTGATCCAGACCCGGCCAGTGACCCGACCCAGCCAGTGACCCCAACCCGGCCAGTGACCCAGACCAGCCAGTGATCCACACCCGGCCGTGATCCAGACCCAGCCGATCCAGGCCCGCCGTGATCCAGGCCCGGCCAGTGATCGGGCCAGCCAGTGATCCAACCCGGCCAGTGATCCAGACCCAGCCAGTGATCAGACCCAGCCAGTGACCCAGGCCCAGCCAGTGATCAGGCCGGCCAGTGACCCAGGCCAGGCCAGGTCAAGTACCAGAGTGGAGGAGTGATCCAGCGCCTCAACCTCACTCACCTACACAAACAAACAAACAAACATCATCACTAGTGTACATGCCCTTATTATTATTATTAACACTATTATAATTATCTCACGTTTTTTAAAAATATTACTTTATTTTTATATTATAATTATTATTATAATAATTATTATTATTAAACCATTATAAATTTTCAATTAAATTCCCCATTATTAAAATATTACATTTTTTTTATGCTTCCTTCTGATTTTCGTAATAATACATTATTATTATTATTTTTTTTAAAAATGTCAAAAATTGTCTATTTTATGAAAGTATTATTTTCCCTTCAATTTTTTTTATAATTATAAATACCTTTAAAATATCAAATAACAATCCCACCTCTTAATATTATTTTATTATTAATGTAATTATTAACATTATAATTCTTTAATCATTAATAAAAAAAATTTATTAAATTAATAATTTATAAATTTAAGGGAATAAATTTTTATTAATATAGATAATTATCTTTATATTAATAAAATAGTATTATTAAACTATTTACATCGAGGATTCCAGGGCGCGCGCGGTCTTTACCAGGCCTCATGTTGAAACAAAGGGCCCGATCAACCGGGGGTTTACTGCTGGCCGCGGTCAACTAGAAACACACCTGGCTGGTCAGGTACCGACTTTAGGTGCCTGTCCAGTGCTGCTTGAAGCCGCCAGGGGGGGGGTTTTGGGAAACCCCCCGATGTATGCTGGGAGGCAGTTGAACAGTCTTGGGCCCCCGAAATTACCCCTGTGTTGTCTCTCAACATGCTAGTGGCACCCTGCTCTTCATTGGGGATGTTACATCGCCTGCGGTCTTTTTGCTTTCGTAGGGAGTGACTCTCGTGTGCAAGTTTGGTACTAATCCCTCAATTTTTTTCTTGTATATAATAATGTATCTCTCCGCCCCTTCCCAGGTCATAATTAGTATGAATTTGATTTTTGTGAATTAATAATTGACCAGTCACTATGAAAACAAAAACTCGGCGGCGATGTATCTCCCCAAGAAAAAACCTAGCATGTTGAGAGACAACACAAAAGTGTCGCGACCCCAAAACTGTTCAACTACCTCCCAGTGTACATCAAAGGGGGGGACCAAAGGCCTTTTTTTTTGCAAAACGGACAGGCACCTTAAGTCAGTACCTGACCAGCGGGCTGTAGATCGTCGTTGGAACATGCGGCCAGCAGTAACAAGGCCCATCAGGCCCCGACCCTGAAAACAATTATAATCAAAGAGCGTAAACCACAAGGGTTATACGCGCGGCAGGCGCAGGATGGAGGGAATAGGTTTGGGGGGAGATGGATGATTAGTAGGGTATGAGTGCAACAGGACAGTGGATAGTGCAGGGATAAAGGGAGCAAAAGTCGAGGTAGAAAGGACTGAGGAGGTGCTAGGTATAATCTTCAGAGTTTGTGTATTTAAATCAGTTTCTGTCAAAAAGTCAATGAGAAGTCAGATTAAAGGAGGGTCCATCAGCAAGAAGGGAAGGTAAAAAAAGCCAGAGCGAAACGCCGTTGGAGGTAAATTCTGTGTGTTGATAGTGGACATTCCAAAAGAATATGTCAAACAGACATGGAACCTGCAATGCTCACAAAAGGGGCAGGGAGCCTCTCCATGAGATACCATTTAAGGCGAGTGGCCGATGCGAAAACGGGGATGTAGTCTCCCAACCTTGACTTTGGGGACAAGAAGGCCAGGGAAACCCATACTCGGGGTTTTAAAAGAATGAAGTTTGTTATTGTGAAGTCAGACCAGCGTTGTTGCACGGGGGCGAAGGTGGGTAGCATGACCCAAAATAGTCCGTGAAAAAGGGAAAACCCCATATGAAACTGGAAGGTCATGTACTGCTGACCACACAGCAGTGTCTGCCTGTTCATTTTTAAAGTCCCAAAATGACCAGGGACCCACAAAAGGAATATCTTTATGCTTGCTAAAAGACGCGTAACCAAGTTGGATACGAAGAACTAGGGGTAAAGTGATCAATTTTACGGATACCTGTAAGCACTAAGGGAGTCTGAAACGACCACAAATGGTGATACAGGCATAAATGCAATAGGATAAGGTTACAAGAATGGCTAAAATTTAGCCGTAAATATGCTAGCCGAGGGTTGTGCCATATATCTGGTCACCATAATCGATTTTTTGAAAATTGGGGCGAATGAGACGAGAGTTCTCATCAGCCCCATAAAAAAAGAGGGCAGGGTTTTAGAGTTCAGCCGGCGGGAAAAGTTGCCTTAAGAGAGTAATAGAGTTTTCAGGACAATCGACGGTCAAACAGGGCCGAGAAACCTGACTGTATCACATTCGGGAAACCCATGAGCCGTATAGGTCAATAGATGATCAAAACCTGAACGATAGTAAACGAAATTTGAGGGGTTTTTGCCACTAAATTTAAACCCGTAGTGGTGCCCAATCAGAAACCCGTTGATGGCATGCTGGAGGAAACTGCAATGAGGTGACAGTCACACCTGCACAACTATAGCAAAATCATCCACATAGAGCGATGACCAAATACTGGATGGGAGCAGATGCCAGATTATTTAACGGGAAAAGGTTGTGCTCAGAACACAACCCTAGGGGACACCTTCAGTTGTACAAATTCGGGGGAAAATTTATTACTAACCCGGACACCGAAATGTCTGTCAGTTAAGAAAGCCTTAAGGAAAAAAGGTAGATTGCCTCGGAGGCCTAAGAGGGAGGCTTGGGGCAAGATATTATACTTCCAAAATTGTGTCATAAGCTTTTTCAAGATCGAAAAGATGGCAATAACCGGTGGTTATCTGGGGTCACCTGGAAGATTTGGGTCAAGCCCCGTGGCGGGGCTGTGGCCAGGGGCCCCCGTTTGGGCCAGAGCCTGATCAACCAGGCTGTTACTGCTGGCACGCAGTCCAACAAAGAACCACAACCCGCTGATCAGGTACCGACTTTAGGTTCTGTCCAGGCCTAACTTGAAGACAGCCGGGGGGTTGTTGGTAATCCCCCCCATGTATGCTGGGGGGGTTTAACAATCTTGGAACTTTTTTGTGTTGTCCTCAACGTCTTTAAAATGCAGCTCTTTATTGGGGGGATGTTCATCTGCCGAGTTTTCCCGTAGGAGTGATTTTGTGTGCAAATTTGGTACTAACCTCAAAATTTTCCATGTTATAAAAATTTCTCTTCCGCCTGCGTTCTAGAAGTACAGGTTTGGAACAGGTTCCCAATGGTGAGGTGTTTTTTCACACTTTGGTAGGGGAAGGTACTCTGCATTTAAGGTAAACAATTTCACCGCGAAAAGTGCAGTTAGTGGCAACATATTCAACCAGATAGAACAAGCGATCTGTAGAGTGTCAACATGGCGCATCCCTGGTTTTGAAGGTTCTCATTATCCATCCTGTCTTTTTTTCGAGCAGATGCAATTGCTACATTTTATGGTCTGGTGAGATCCTCTGACATGATCCCAGGTCTTAAATTAGTTTTTGGGCTCATGTGTGTGGTTGGAATTAGTTTTGTATCAATGAATTTTCTTTTCACTTTTCGTATCTGAGTATGAAATTTCTAAATTTGAACTTATTGTTTTCTGCAGCCCATTTAAAAAATTTGGTTTATGTCTGTTTGGGAAAGTCTTGATGTCTTCAGTGGACACTGTCATACAGATTCGGGTGTCATCTGCAAGGAAGACACAGCACTGGCTTATATCCCTGTCAATGTCTGATGAGGATGAGAATAGGGATGGGAGCAAGTCTTTGCCTTGTGAACAGAGCTTTCACAGTAGCTGCCTCCAGACTTTACTCTGTTGACTACTACTTTTTGTGGCAAAGGTAGAATTTTGTATCCAAGCGCAGGGGGTCAATGGTAGAACCCCCCCCAAAAAACCTAATGACTAGTGGAAAACTACTATGAGTCTCTAATACACATCAAACGTCTTAAACATTCATACCTTGCAAACTGATGGTAAGAGCGATGGGACGGTAGGGGGAAGTATCATGTCCCATAGTACCCAGTTTGTGAAAAGGGAGAACAATAGCAGACTTCCACAGTTGGGAATAACCCCTTGGGGCCATAAAAAGTTTAAAAAAAGTCGAAAAAGGGGCGTAAAGCAAAGAAATCCCTGTGCTTAGATAATGCTTTCTGGCCCACCTCTCAAAGTCCAAGAAAAAGTTTGCCCCATTTCCCCGAAGTTAAAAAACATTATAAATTCTTCTCTAAAAAGAAAAATCAAAATTTAACCGCGGCAGAAAAGAAAAGAACGAGTGAAAGAGGGAAACCCCAGAAATCGGACAGATGATTACCAATTTCAGTGGCAACAGCAAGAGGGGGGCTATAGACTGGCACCCAAAAGGGGGACGGGAGCCGGGTCGGGGGAGAAGCCCAATTTCCGATTTTCTTCCATACTGCACCTGAGGAGCCGAAGTGACCGTACAAAGTAATCGCCAGCAAGTGCGTTTTTGCATCAATATGACACGGCGAGCAATTGTCCTTCTGCTTAAAATCAAGGAGTTTTCTGTGGTTCTGTTATCCGATACCGCCCCACGCAGCGTGTTCCAGCCCGCCGAAAGGAAGGAGACCACCAAGGCACGCACTTCTGAAATGCTTGCCCGAGGTTTGGGATAAAAATGACTCGTGAAGACGGAAGACGAAAAAAAGATGTAAAACCCATCAATGGAGTGAGAAAGGGAAACCCCATGAAAGGCCGGGGAGATGTGTGTGAAAGTCCCATGTTGGGCATTAGCGTGATTTGAGAGGAGAATACGAAGGCACATAAGGATGATTGAATGATCACTACTTAAAAAAAGGAGGACAGACCAGGTGAAATAAGACAGTTGATGGAGAGGAGATGGAAAAATCATTTGAGAAATAATGAGTTCGGGATCAAAAAGGGTAGGAATACCCGTTTTTAAAAAATGGAGGGAGAGAAGCAAGAAAAGCCTCCAACTTTAACGCCAGGGGGTCACAGTGGGGCCCTCTCCAAAAAATGGTTTGGGTTAAAATCAAAATTTGAAGGGTGGGCAAAAGGGAAAAAACAGAAAATCATCTGGGATGAAATGTTCCCTTTAAGGAAGATAAAGAACAGGGGGTGTATACCCTTTAAAAAAAGGGTGGGCTGTTGTAAGAAGAATGAACATAGAGCTGACGTTTTGGAACACCAGTGTGTATAAGAAGAGCACTTTCGTTAAAGGTTCCATCGGAAAAAGGATCCGATGAATATAACCTCATAGCCTGAAAAGGCTGGATAACGAAGGGTTGCAATTTGGGTTCTTTCAAACGGGGCACCAACAGGGGAAAACTGGGAAAACTTCCTGAAGCTCACTGTTACCAAAGGGGGCCTCGATATTCCCTGCAAATAAGCCATGATTTATGAGAAAGATAGAAGCGAAGTTAGAGGTATCTGGACTAGGGGTTGAAAAGTCACGTGGAGGCAGTGGGCTTCGTAATCAGAGAAGGAGAGGGACGCTGGGGAAAGGGAAGGGGGGGGTTAACCCGAAAAAGAGGGGGAG
>WNWK01051082.1:0-12605 GCA_009830355.1 Cherax destructor
AGCAGCGTCAAGGACCTTCCTTGAGGGAACAAGAGTCCCTCAGCAGCGTCAAGGAACCTTCCTTGAGGGAACAAGAGTCCCTCAGCAGCGTCAAGGAACCTTCCTTGAGGAACAAGAGTCCCTCAGCAGCGTCAAGGAACCTTCCTTGAGGAACAAGAGTCCCTCAGCAGCGTCAAGGAACCTTCCTTGAGGGAACAAGAGTCCCTCAGCAGCGTCAAGGAACCTTCCTTGAGGAACAAGAGTCCCTCAGCAGCGTCAAGGAACCTTCCTTGAGGGAACAAGAGTCCCTCAGCAGCGTCAAGGAACCTTCCTTGAGGAACAAGAGTCCCTCAGCAGCGTCAAGGAACCTTCCTTGAGGGAACAAGAGTCCCTCAGCAGCGTCAAAGTACCTTCCTTGAGGGAACAAGAGTCCCTCAGCAGCGTCAAGGAACCTTCCTTGAGGAACAAGAGTCCCTCAGCAGCGTCAAGGAACCTTCCTTGAGGGAACAAGAGTCCCTCAGCAGCGTCAAGAACCTTCCTTGAGGAACAAGAGTCCCTCAGCAGCGTCAAGGAACCTTCCTTGAGGAACAAGAGTCCCTCAGCAGCGTCAAGGAACCTTCCTTGAGGGGAACAAGAGTCCCTCAGCAGCGTCAAGGAACCTTCCTTGAGGGAACAAGAGTCCCTCAGCAGCGTCAAGGAACCTTCCTTGAGGGGAACAAGAGTCCCTCAGCAGCGTCAAGGAACCTTCCTTGAGGGGAACAAGAGTCCCTCAGCAGCGTCAAGGAACCTTCCTTGACGGGAACAAGAGTCCCTCAGCAGCGTCAAGGAACCTTCCTTGAGGGAACAAGAGTCCCTCAGCAGCGTCAAGGTACCTTCCTTGAGGGAACAAGAGTCCCTCAGCAGCGTCAAGGAACCTTCCTTGAGGGAACAAGAGTCCCTCAGCAGCGTCAAGGAACCTTCCTTGAGGAGAACAAGAGTCCCTCAGCAGCGTCAAGGAACCTTCCTTGAGGGGAACAAGAGTCCCTCAGCAGCGTCAAGGAACCTTCCTTGAGGGGAACAAGAGTCCCTCAGCAGCGTCAAGGAACCTTCCTTGAGGGAACAAGAGTCCCTCAGCAGCGTCAAGGAACCTTCCTTGAGGAACAAGAGTCCCTCAGCAGCGTCAAGGTACCTTCCTTGAGGGGAACAAGAGTCCCTCAGCAGCGTCAAGGAACCTTCCTTGAGGGAACAAGAGTCCCTCAGCAGCGTCAAGGAACCTTCCTTGAGGGGAACAAGAGTCCCTCAGCAGCGTCAAGGAACCTTCCTTGAGGGAACAAGAGTCCCTCAGCAGCGTCAAGGAACCTTCCTTGAGGGGAACAAGAGTCCCTCAGCAGCGTCAAGAAACATTCCTTGAGGGAACAAGAGTCCCTCAGCAGCGTCAAGGAACCTTCCTTGAGGGAACAAGAGTCCCTCAGCAGCGTCAAGGAACCTTCCTTGAGGAACAAGAGTCCCTCAACAGCGTCAAGGAACCTTCCTTGAGGGAACAAGAGTCCCTCAGCAGCGTCAAGGAACCTTCCTTGAGGGAACAAGAGTCCCAGACAGCGTCAAGGAACCTTCCTTGAGGGAACAAGAGTCCCTCAGCAGCGTCAAGGAACCTTCCTTGAGGGAACAAGAGTCCCTCAGCAGCGTCAAGGAACCTTCCTTGAGGAACAAGAGTCCCTCAGCAGCGTCAAGAAACATTCCTTGAGGGGAACAAGAGTCCCTCAGCAGCGTCAAGGAACCTTCCTTGAGGGAACAAGAGTCCCTCAGCAGCGTCAAGGAACCTTCCTTGAGGGAACAAGAGTCCCTCAACAGCGTCAAGGAACCTTCCTTGAGGGAACAAGAGTCCCTCAGCAGCGTCAAGAACCTTCCTTGAGGGAACAAGAGTCCCTCAACAGCGTCAAGGAACCTTCCTTGAGGGAACAAGAGTCCCTCAGCAGCGTCAAGGAACCTTCCTTGAGGAACAAGAGTCCCTCAGCAGCGTCAAGGAACCTTCCTTGAGGGAACAAGAGTCCCTCAGCAGCGTCAAGGAACCTTCCTTGAGGGAACAAGAGTCCCTCAGCAGCGTCAAGGAACCTTCCTTGAGGGAACAAGAGTCCCTCAGCAGCGTCAAGGAACCTTCCTTGAGGGAACAAGAGTCCCTCAGCAGCGTCAAGGAACCTTCCTTGGGGAACAAGAGCCCCTCAGCAGCGTCAAGGTACCTTCCTTGAGGGAACAAGAGTCCCTCAGCAGCGTCAAGGAACCTTCCTTGAGGGAACAAGAGTCCCTCAACAGCGTCAAGGAACCTTCCTTGAGGGAACAAGAGTCCCTCAGCAGCGTCAAGGAACCTTCCTTGAGGGGAACAAGAGTCCCTCAACAGCGTCAAGGAACCTTCCTTGAGGGAACAAGAGTCCCTCAGCAGCGTCAAGGAACCTTCCTTGAGGGAACAAGAGTCCCTCAGCAGCGTCAAGGAACCTTCCTTGAGGGAACAAGAGTCCCTCAGCAGCGTCAAGGAACCTTCCTTGAGGGAACAAGAGTCCCTCAGCAGCGTCAAGGAACCTTCCTTGAGGGAACAAGAGTCCCTCAGCAGCGTCAAGGAACCTTCCTTGAGGGAACAAGAGTCCCTCAGCAGCGTCAAGGAACCTTCCTTGAGGGAACAAGAGTCCCTCAGCAGCGTCAAGGAACCTTCCTTGAGGGAACAAGAGTCCCTCAGCAGCGTCAAGGAACCTTCCTTGAGGGAACAAGAGTCCCTCAGCAGCGTCAAGGAACCTTCCTTGAGGGAACAAGAGTCCCTCAGCAGCGTCAAGGAACCTTCCTTGAGGGAACAAGAGTCCCTCAGCAGCGTCAAGGAACCTTCCTTGAGGGAACAAGAGTCCCTCAGCAGCGTCAAGGAACCTTCCTTGAGGGAACAAGAGTCCCTCAGCAGCGTCAAGGTACCTTCCTTGAGGGAACAAGAGTCCCTCAGCAGCGTCAAGGAACCTTCCTTGAGGGAACAAGAGTCCCTCAGCAGCGTCAAGGAACCTTCCTTGAGGGAACAAGAGTCCCTCAGCAGCGTCAAGGAACCTTCCTTGAGGGAACAAGAGTCCCTCAGCAGCGTCAAGGAACCTTCCTTGAGGGAACAAGAGTCCCTCAGCAGCGTCAAGGAACCTTCCTTGAGGGAACAAGAGTCCCTCAGCAGCGTCAAGGAACCTTCCTTGAGGGAACAAGAGTCCCTCAGCAGCGTCAAGGAACCTTCCTTGAGGGAACAAGAACCCCTCAGCAGCGTCAAGGAACCTTCCTTGAGGGAACAAGAGTCCCTCAGCAGCGTCAAGGAACCTTCCTTGAGGAGAACAAGAGTCCCTCAGCAGCGTCAAGGTACCTTCCTTGAGGGAACAAGAACCCCTCAGCAGCGTCAAGGAACCTTCCTTGAGGAGAACAAGAGTCCCTCAGCAGCGTCAAGGAACCTTCCTTGAGGAGAACAAGAGTCCCTCAGCAGCGTCAAGGAACCTTCCTTCTACATCCACTACATCCACTACTTCACTTGCGTCTTCCTCTCTTCATACCCGTCCTCTTTACCAGTGTAGTACAGTGTACTAGTGTAGTATAATGTACCTGTATAGTAGTGTACCAGTGTTGTATAGTGTACCCAGGGCAGCATGGGTTTAGAGCAGGTCGCTCCTGTTTGTCCCAACTACTGGACCACTACGACAAGGTCCTGGATGCTCTAGAAGACAAACAGAATGCAGATGTTATATACACAGACTTTGCAAAAGCCTTTGACAAGTGTGACCATGGTGTAATAGCACACAAAATGCGTGATAAAGGAACAACAGGAAAAGTTGGTAGATGGATCTATAATTTCCTAACAAGTAGAACACGAAGAGTAGTAGTCAACAGAGTAAAGTCTGAGGTAGCTACTGTGAAAAGCTCTGTTCCACAAGGCACAGTACTTGCTCCCATCCTATTCCTCATCCTCATATCAGACATTGACAGGGATATAAGCCACAGTGCCGTGTCTTCCTTTGCAGATGACACCCGAATCTGTATGACAGTGTCCACCGTTGAAGACACTGCAAGACTCCAAGCAGACATAAACCAAATCTTTAAATGGGCTGCAGAAAACAATATGAAGTTCAATGATGAGAAATTTCAATTACTCAGATACGGAAAACGTGAAGAAATTAAAATCTCATCGATAAACTAATGTCAAAGACCTGGGAGTGATCATGTCAGAGGATCTCACCTTCAAGGACCATAACACCATAGCAATCGCATCTGCTAGAAAAATGACAGGATGGATAATGAGAACCTTCAAAACCAAGGATGCCAAGACCATGTTGACACTTTACAGATCGCTTGTTCTATCTAGGCTGGAATATTGCTGAACACTAACTGCACCTTTCAAGGCGGGTGAAATTGCTGACCTTGAAAATGTGCAGAGAACCTTCACCGCACGCATAACTGCGATAAACCACCTCAACTACTGGGAACGCTTGAAGTTCCTAAACCTGTACTCTCTAGAACGCAGGTGGGAGAGATACATTGTTATATACACGTGGAAAATTCTCGAGGGATTAGTACCAAACTTGCACACGAGAGTCACTCCCTACGAAAGCAAAAGACTCGGCAGGCGATGTAACATCCCCCCAATGAAGAGCAGGGGTGCCACTAGCACGTTGAGGGACAACACAATAAGTGTCACGGGCCCAAGATTGTTAAACTGCCTCCCAGCATACATCAGGGGGATTACCAACAAGCCCCTGGCTGTCTTCAAGCAGGCACTGGGCAGGCACCTAAAGTCGGTACCTGACCAGCCAGGCCGTGGTTCGTACGTTGGACTGCGTGCGGCCAGCAGTAACAGCCTGGTTGATCAGGCTCTGGTCCAACAGGAGGCCTGGTCACAGACCGGGCCACGGGGGCGTTGACCCCTGGAATTCTCTCCAGGTAGACTCCAGGTAGTATACCAGTGTGGTACAGTGCACCAGTGTAGTATAGTGTACCAGTGTAGTACAGTGTAACAGTGTGGTACAGTGTACCAGTGTTGTATAGTGTACCAGTGTGGTACAGTGTACCATTATAGTATAGTGTACCAGTGTAGTACAGTGTACCAGTGTAGTACAGTGTACCAGTGTGGTACAGTGTACCAGTGTAGTATAGTGTATCAGTGGTATAGTGTACCAGTGTAGTATAGTGTACCAGTGTAGTATAGTGTACCAGTGTATAGTGCACCAGTGTAGTATAGTGTACCAGTGTGGTACAGTGTACCAGTGTAGTATAGTGTACCAGCGTAGTATAGTGTACCAGTGTACTATAGTGTACCAGTGTGGTACAGTGTACCAGTGTAGTATAGTGTACCAGTGTAGTATAGTATACCAGTGTAGTATAGTGTACCAGTGTGGTACAGTGTACCAGTGTAGTATAGTGTACCAGTGTGGTACAGTGTACCAGTGTAGTATAGTGTACCAGTGTAGTACAGTGTACCAGTGTGGTACAGTGTACCAGTGTTGTATAGTGTACCAGTGTGGTACAGTGTACCATTATAGTATAGTGTACCAGTGTAGTACAGTGTACCAGTGTAGTACAGTGTACCAGTGTGGTACAGTGTACCAGTGTAGTATAGTGTATCAGTGGTATAGTGTACCAGTGTAGTATAGTGTACCAGTGTAGTATAGTGTACCAGTGTATAGTGCACCAGTGTAGTATAGTGTACCAGTGTGGTACAGTGTACCAGTGTAGTATAGTGTACCAGCGTAGTATAGTGTACCAGTGTAGTATAGTGTACCAGTGTGGTACAGTGTACCAGTGTAGTATAGTGTACCAGTGTAGTATAGTATACCAGTGTAGTATAGTGTACCAGTGTGGTACAGTGTACCAGTGTAGTATAGTGTACCAGTGTGGTACAGTGTACCAGTGTAGTATAGTGTATCAGTGTAGTATAGTGTACCAGTGTAGTATAGTGTACCAGTGTAGTACAGTAGTATAGTGTACCAGTGTAGTGCAGTGTAGTATAGTGTACCAGTGTAGTACAGTGTAGTATAGTGTACCAGTGTAGTATAGTGTACCAGTGTAGTAGTGTAGTATAGTGTACCAGTGTAGTACAGTGTATAGTGTACCAGTGTAGTACAGTGTAGTATAGTGTACCAGTGTAGTATAGTGTATCAGTGTAGTACAGTGTAGTATAGTGTACCAGTGTAGTATAGTGTACCAGTGTAGTATAGTGTACCAGTGTAGTACAGAGTAGTTTAGTGTACCAGTGTAGTATAGTGTACCAGTGTAGTATAGTGTACCAGTGTAGTACAGTGTATATTGTACCAGTGTAGTACAGTGTAGTATAGTGTACCAGTGTAGTATAGTGTACCAGTGTAGTATAGTGTACCAGTGTAGTATAGTGTACCAGTGTAGTATAGTGTACCAGTGTAGTACAGTGTAGTATAGTGTACCAGTGTAGTACAGTGTAGTATAGTGTACCAGTGTAGTATAGTGTACCAGTGTAGTATAGTGTACCAGTGTAGTAGTGTAGTATAGTGTACCAGTGTAGTACAGTGTATAGTGTACCAGTGTAGTACAGTGTAGTATAGTGTACCAGTGTAGTATAGTGTACCAGTGTAGTACAGTGTATAGTGTACCAGTGTAGTACAGTGTAGTATAGTGTACCAGTGTAGTACAGTGTAGTACAGTGTACCAGTGTAGTACAGTGTAGTACAGTGTACCAGTGTAGTACAGTGTACCAGTGTAGTACAGTGTAGCAGTGTAGTATAGTGTACCAGTGTAGTACAGTGTAGTACAGTGTACCAGTGTAGTATAGTGTACCACTGTAGTACAGTGTGGTACAGTGTACCACTGTAGTATAGTGTACCAGTGTAGTATAGTGTACCAGTGTAGTATAGTGTACCAGCGTAGTACAGTGTAGTATAGTGTACCTGTGTAGTATAGTGTACCAGTGTAGTACAGTGTAGCAGTGTACTCACCTCCAGACGTGGGAAGTGTACCCTGGACACTTGTCTCTGCACATTAGACATGATTGACCCTCGTCGACCTCCTGCACCAGCACCCCCTGAAAATATAGAAAACGGGCTGAGTACATTAATATTATTCATGGGGAAAGATAATCCCGTTGCTGTCATACAGAGCTTGTGGCATGGGTACCAATAACGACTGATCCGAGACACAAGCCAGGCAGTGTGGCTTCTACCCTCCCCAGGATACCACCCAGGTACCTACTTACTGCTAGGTGAACACTGACAGCAGGTGTAAAGTGACTAACACCCAGGTACCTACTTATTGCTAGATGAACACTGACAGCAGGTGTAAGGTAACTAACACCCAAGTACCTACTTACTGCTAGGTGAACACTGACAGGTGTAAGGTAACTAACACCCAGGTACCTACTTACTGCTAGGTGAACACTGACAGCAGGTGTAAGGTGACTAACACCCAAGTACCTACTTACTGCTAGGTGAACACTGACAGCAGGTGTAAGGTAACTAACACCCAGGTACCTACTTACTGATAGGTGAACACTGACAACAGGTGTAAGGTAACTAACACCCAGGTACCTACTTACTGCTAGGTGAACACTGACAGCAGGTGTAAGGTGACTAACACCCAGGTACCTACTTATTGCTAGGTGAACACTGACAGCAGGTGTAAGGTAACTAACACTCAGGTACCTACTTACTGCTAGGTGAACACTGACAGGTGTAAGGTAACTAACACCCAGGTACCTACTTACTGCTAGGTGAACACTGACAGCAGGTGTAAGGTGACTAACAGCCAGGTACCTACTTATTGCTAGGTGAACACTGACAGCAGGTGTAAGGTAACTAACACCCAGGTACCTACTTACTGTTAGGTGAACACTGACAGCAGGTGTAAGGTATCTAACACCCAGGTACCTACTTACTGCTAGGTGAACACTGACAGCAGGTGTAAGGTGACTAACACCCAGGTACCTACTTATTGCTAGATGAACACTGACAGCAGGTGTAAGGTAACTAACACCCAAGTACCTACTTACTGCTAGGTGAACACTGACAGGTGTAAGGTAACTAACACCCAGGTACCTACTTACTGCTAGGTGAACACTGACAGCAGGTGTAAGGTGACTAACACCCAAGTACCTACTTACTGCTAGGTGAACACTGACAGCAGGTGTAAGGTAACTAACACCCAGGTACCTACTTACTGCTAGGTGAACACTGACAACAGGTGTAAGGTAACTAACACCCAGGTACCTACTTACTGCTAGGTGAACACTGACAGCAGGTGTAAGGTGACTAACACCCAGGTACCTACTTATTGCTAGGTGAACACTGACAGCAGGTGTAAGGTAACTAACACCCAGGTACCTACTTACTGCTAGGTGAACACTGACAGGTGTAAGGTAACTAACACCCAGGTACCTACTTACTGCTAGGTGAACACTGACAGCAGGTGTAAGGTGACTAACAGCCAGGTACCTACTTATTGCTAGGTGAACACTGACAGCAGGTGTAAGGTAACTAACACCCAGGTACCTACTTACTGTTAGGTGAACACTGACAGCAGGTGTAAGGTATCTAACACCAAGGTACCTACTTACTGCTAGGTGAACACTGACAGCAGGTGTAAGATGACTAACACCCAGGTACCTACTTATTGCTAGGTGAACACTGACAGCAGGTGTAAGGTAACTAACACCCAGGTACCTACTTACTGCTAGGTGAACACTGACAGGTGTAAGGTAACTAACACCCAGGTACTCACTGCTAGGTGAACACTGACAGCAGGTGTAAGGTGACTAACAGCCAGGTACCTACTTATTGCTAGGTGAACACTGACAGCAGGTGTAAGGTAACTAACACCCAGGTACCTACTTATTACAAGGTGAACACTGACATCAGGTGTAAGGTAACTAACACCCAGGTACCTACTTACTGCTAGGTGAACACTGACATCAGGTGTAAGGTAACTAACACCCAGGTACCTACTTACTGCTAGGTGAACACTGACAGCAGGTGTAAGGTGACTAACACCCAGGTACCTACTTACTGCTAGGTGAAGTGACAGCAGTAGGTTTAGGTGACAACCTCGTTCCGCCCGGGAGTCGAACCTAGTTCCTCTCGATAATAACATTACGTATATTATTACAACCAGAAGCGCTAAACCTACATGGGCCATACAACAATCTCACTCCCCAAGTCAAAAACATCAATATAAATCCACTCAAAAATCTTCCACGGTCAAAATAATTGAACCCACATATTCTTAGTGACTATAGACGGGTCCTCAGTCAAGACTTTGAGAGTTATTTAATAGAAAAAAATGAAGGAAATTAGTAAGAGTGAGTGTAGTATCATACTCGCCTTGCTGTGTCTGGCGCCACACTGACCCTCCAGCTGACGTCGTCTCCAAGTATGGCAGTCACTCATGACAAAACAAAAATAATATATTAATCGTAATTTAACGCATTTTATGTATTTATAGGTCACTTTTCTTGCTAGTTCTGTATCCATGATATTTTTCTCCCTCATATCAACTATTCATGACTATTTTTCCACATTGAAAATATATAAATACGCAATAAGTAAACACTAAATTATGATATACACCATTATCAATGTTCATTAATTAATAAAGACCCGTTAATACCATGGACCACTACCCTAACATGACCCAGTATAACCTAAATCACTAAGAAAATTCTGGGTACTCAAGTTAACACAGGTCACTTTGGGGTCGACCTGGCAATATAACAGAGAAAATCAGTCTGAACATAACGAAAAAAATATATACCATTGATTTGACACTTGTCATTGACAGCCTTGACCTGTCACTGACAGTCTTGACCTGTCTTTGACAACTTTGACCTATCATTGAAAGCCTTGACCTGTCATTGACAGTCTTGACCTGTCATTGACAGTCTTGACCTGTCTTTGACAGTTTTGACCTGTCATTGACAGTCTTGACCTGTCACTGACAATCTTGACCTGTCATTGACAGTCTTGACCTATCATTGACAGCCTTGACCTGTCATTGACAGTCTTGACCTGTCATTGAAAGCCTTGACCTGTCATTGACAACCTTGACCTGTCTTTGAGAGCCATGACCTGTCATTGACAACCTTGACCTGTCTTTGAGAGCCTTGACCTGTCAGTGACAACCTTGACCTGTCTTTGACAGCCTTGACCTGTCTCTGACAACCCTGACCTGTCTCTGACAACCCTGACCTGTCTCTGACAACCCTGACCTGTCTCTGACAACCCTGACCTGTCTCTGACACCCTTGACCTGTCTCTGACAATCCTGACCTGTCTCTGACAACCTTGACCTGTCTCTGACAACCCTGACCTGTCTCTGACAACACTGACCTGTCTCTGACAAACTTGACCTGTCTCTGACAACACTGACCTGTCTCTGACAACCTTGACCTGTCTCTGACAACCTTGACCTGTCACACAACCTTGACCTGTCTCTGACAACCCTGACCTGTCTCTGACAACCTTGACCTGTTTCTGACAACCCTGACCTGTCTCTGACAATCTTGACCTGTCTCTGACAACCTTGACCTGTCTCTGACAACCCTGACCTGTCTCTGACAACCTTGACCTGTCTCTGACAACCCTGACCTGTATCTGACAACCATGATCTGTCTATGACAACCCTGACCTGTCTCTGACAACCTTGACCTGTCTCTGAAAACCTTGACCTGTCTCTGACAACCTTGACCTGTCACTGACAACCCTGACCTGTCTCTGACAACCTTGACCTGCCTCTGACAACTTTGACCTGTCTCTGACAACCCTGACCTGTCTCTGACAACATTGACCTGTCTATGACAACCCTGACCTGTCTCTGACAACCTTGACATGTCTCTGACAACCTTGACCTGTCTCTGACAACCTTGACCTGTCTATGACAACCTTGACCTGTCTCTGACAACCCTGACCTGTCTCAGACAACCTTGACCTGTCTCTGACAGCTTTGACCTGTCTCTGACAACCCTGACCTGTCTCTGACAACCTTGACCTGTCTCTGACAACCTTGACCTGTCTCTGAAAACCCTGACCTGTCTCAGACAACCCTGACCTGTCTCTGACAACCCTGACCTGTTTCAGACAACCCTGACCTGTCTCTGACAACCCTGACCTGTCTCAGACAACCTTGACCTGTCTCTGACAACCCTAACCTGTCTCTGACAACCTTGACCTGTCTCAGACAACCCTGACCTGTCTTTGACAACCTTGACTTGTCTCAGACAACCCTGACCTGTCTCTGACAACCCTGACCTGTCTCAGACAACCTTGACCTGTCTCTAACAACCTTGACCTGTATCAGACAACCTTGACCTGTCTCTGACAGTCTTGACCTGTCTCTGACAAACTTGACCTGTCTCTGACAACCCTGACCTGTCTCTGACAACCTTGACCTGTCTCAGACAACATTGACCTTCTCAGACAACCTTGACCTGTCTCAGACAACCTTGACTATCTCAGACAACCCTGACCTGTCTCTGACAACCCTGACCTGTCTCAACAACCTGACCAGTCTCTGACAACCTCACCTGTCTCTGACAACCTGACCTGTCTCAGACACCCTTGACCTGTCTCAGACAACCTGACCTGTCTCTGGGGGGGGGGGGGGGGGGGGGGGGGGGGGGGGGAAAAAAAAAAAAAAAAAAAAAAAAAAAAAAAAAAAAAAAAAAAAAAAAACCCTTTACCTCTCTGACAACCTTGACCTGTATCAGACAACCTTGACCTGTCTCTGAAAGTCTTGACCTGTCTCTGACAAACTTGACCTGTCTCTGACAACCCTGACCTGTCTCTGACAACCTTGACCTGTCTCTGACAAACTTGACCTGTCTCTGACAACCCTGACCTGTCTCTGACAACCCTGACCTGTCTCTGACAACCTTGACCTGTCTCTGACAGCTTTGACCTGTTTCTGACAACCTTGACCTGTCTCTGACAACCCTGACCTGTCTCAGACAACCTTGACCTGTCTCTGACAACCTTGACCTGTCTCTGACAACCCTGACCTGTCTCTGACAACCCTGACCTGTCTATGACAACTAAGACCTGTCTCTAACTACCTTGACCTGTCTATGACAACCTTGACCTGTCGCTGACAACCTTGACCTGTCTCTGACAACCCTGACCTGTCTCTGACAACCCTGACCTGTCTCTGACAACCTTTACCTGTCTCTGAAAACTTTGACTTGTCTCTGATAACCATGACCTGTCTCAGACAACCTTGACCTGTCTCAGACAACCTTAACCTGTCTCAGACAACCTTGACCTGTCTCAGACAACCTTGACTAATCTCAGACAACCCTGACCTGTCTCTGACAACCCTGACCTGTCTCAGACAACCTTGACCAGTCTCTGACAACCTTCACCTGTCTCTGACAACCCTGACCTGTCTCAGACAACCTTGACCTGTCTCTGACAACCTTGACCTGTCTCTGACAACCCTGACCTGTCTCAGACAACCTTGACCAGTCTCTGACAACCTTCACCTGTCTCTAGACAACCTGACCTGTCTCGACAACCTTGACCTGTCTCTGACAACC
Source organism: Cherax destructor (assembly GCA_009830355.1). Lineage (NCBI taxonomy): Eukaryota > Metazoa > Arthropoda > Malacostraca > Decapoda > Parastacidae > Cherax > Cherax destructor. The sequence goes on from WNWK01051082.1 coordinate 12,502, forward strand.
TTGACCTGTCTCTGACAACCCTACCTGTCTCTGACAACCTTGACCTGTCTCTGACAACCCTGACCTGTCTTGACAACCTGACTTCTCTGACAACCCTGACCTGT
>WNWK01051083.1:0-12605 GCA_009830355.1 Cherax destructor
GAAAGCTGTCATGTTTTGTATGAAGTCCGATTTGGTGTTGTCATCTTTTAATATCGATGTGGTTTTATTCCACAGTTCAGTCTCATTTGGACATACCCAAAAACACTTCCCTTGTTTAATATCTCGGGTGGTAGAGTCTTGAATGTCTACACAAGGGGCGTGGCAGCATTTACCACAAAAGATGCATGTAATCCATGCAGAGGAACGTTTGCTTGTTTGGTTGCATATTACACAGGGTTTCATGATTGATTTTGTTGGTTGCTTTACTGTATATTCTACTAATAGGTTCCCTGAAGTGGTGATCCGTCTATTTGTATCGTATCTATTTTATTTGCATGTGTAAATGTTGGACAATCTTACCTCGTAGAAGTTATTCTTACTGTTATTGTTTGGGTGTTTGATAAGGTCCCCTATGTCATTGACATCAGCTAGACCTGTATACCATGTACTTGTAGTAAATGAAGATATTATTATAAGTGCATATTTTCATGTATCTTTCTCACCTGCATTCCAGGGAATACAAGTCAAAGGACCTCAACAATTCCCAGTAATTTAGGTGCTTTATCGTACTTATGTGTGCTGTGAAGGTTTTCTGTATATTCTCTAGGTCAGCAATATCGCCTGCCTTGAAGGGGTCCGTTAGTGTACAGCAATATTCCATCCTGGAGAGAACAAGCGATTTGAAGAGAATCATCATGGGCTTGGCATCCCTAGTTTTGAAGGTTCTCATTATCCATCCTATCATTTTTCTAGCAGATGTGGTAGATACATTGTTGTGATTTTTGAAAGTGAGATCCTCTGACATTATCACTCCCAGGTCCTTCACAATATTTTTTCACTATTGTGTGGTTGGAATTTATTTTATACTCTGATGTAGTTTTAGTATGTTTAGTACGTTTTTGTAATTGCCATATTGTTTTTGTTTTTTAAAGCAGCACAGGAGGCAAAATGTTTGGGCTAGTTGTAAAGCGCCTGCTGGAGTTGATGATCAGTTGATCTGGTTCTGAAGCGGTGTCCTGCTGTATTTTTGGTTTTAGATGCTACTTAGATGTAAGGAATCATCAGTAAGGATGGTTTTATCTGTCTTAAACATAGATTGGCTCTGGTGGTACCCATTCTTCTATATTTTCTGGGAGATCAACCAGAATCTTTGGTCTTGGTAAGTCCTTATGTATGAAACGTCGGACTCTTAGTTAGAGGGACATCCTGTGGGTTCTATGGGGAGGTGTATTGATTATGTAGTCAGTGGTGTTAGTTGGCTGGGGTGCGTTTTCTCTGTCTGGTATATAAAGTTCTTGCATGGCATATAGTTGTCACTTCTTTAATTTGTCAAGCCTGACAATTATTGCGTCGATGCCCTGTTGGATGTGCAGATCTTCCATCCCGAGTCTGTCCCTGTCTGTCGCCTGTGATAAAGCGGAGTGCTTTGTTCTGGATTGGATCCATTATGTGTCTCTAATATTTTGACTGCCACCCACACCATGGGTATAGTGTTCATTAAATAGATATTAAACCATCTAACTGGTCAGCTCTAAACTTTCATTGATGACGTGTTTTCCCTTCTTGATGTTAGGTTGTGTGTTTAAGTTACCATGTGCCAATTTAATTAATCAAATTGGTTTCCGTGAAATAATTGGGGAATGTCTGCTCTGATCAGATAAGTCACAGTGGTTGACTTCATTTTGTTATCCTAGTTATCCTAGGCATTTGAGGTATGCTCAAGGCACATTCCTTTAATTTTAGATTTTGCCACCGAAGTGGCTAGTTTATTGTGCACCCCATATCCATATGGATACACAAAACGCCTAGGCACTAGGCCCCAAAGGGGTTAACAATTGTACATTTGGATTTATATCTACATTTCAATTATCTGTTACAAGCCTTTAAGAAAGAGAAAGAGATGTAAACTAGAAAGAGAGAGACTCTCCCTATACAGGTGAAGAAGATGAAGAATCACAGAGCTGCTGATAAAGGCCAGTACTATATCCGAAATTCGAAGGGAGGCACTGGCAAGAGAAATAGCAAATATTGAACTTAAGCTTAAAGAATCATACAGGAGTCAAGAAACTCAGAAAGAACTTAAAGCCATCAATGAAATTGAAAAAAATATATATTTATTTATTTTTTTTGGTGCCAAATTTAAGACCAAAACAACATCCAGTATTGGAACCCTGCTTAGACGAGATGGGACTTATATAGATGACAGCAAAGAAATGAGTGAGATACTAAAGTCCCAATATGACTCGGTGTTTGGCGAGCCACTAAGAGTCGAAAATCTAAACGAATTTTTTATGACCGAGACTCAAAATTTGGTCAATTCAGAAATCTCCGATATTATCCTAACACCACAAGACTTTGAAAAAGCAATAAATGACATGCCCATGCACTCTGCCCCAGGCCCAGACTCGTGGAACTCCGTGTTCATCAAGAACTGCAAGAAGCCCCTTTCATGTGCCTTCAGCCTTCTATGGAGAGGGAGCATGGACAAAGGGGTTAGTTTGATTAGTTTGATATCTTTATTATGCACCCCATACCCATCCTGTGGGCGGTAGTCAAAAGATTACAGAGGTACATAATGGGTCCAGGGACTGGACCCCAAAGTTTTGATAGCTGAGCAAGTTACAAAGGTAATGAACTAACAAGCTACAAAGGTAATGAACTCACAAGTTACAAAGGTAATGAAACATGTAAGTAAATTTACTTACTTACGTTTATACATCTCACAATCACTTAAAAACAACAGACATAGCCCCCTCCACAAAGGTGGCAGTAAAGCAATTGAAAAGAATTACAGACCTATAGCACTAACGTCTCTTGCGCGTAACCTAAGTCCTCGAAAACCCCTCCATATCCGAACCCAATCATATACCGGAAAAACCGCTGCACCCTCTACAACCTTAGCCTCCGCACCAAGACCCATCATCCCATTCACCTTCAATTTATGCGGTTCTGTAATTACCAATAAATTCCTCAACAAATCTCTACAGTAATCTAAATCCTTTCCCTCCACCATTCATTCACCTCCCTCAATATGCCCCCACCCCACCCTCCTCCTTTCCCCCCAAGCCCCCTCTCCTCACCAAGCACCATCTCACATACATACACACCAGTCTCCGCTCCAACCAAATTAAACCCAAACCACCCATCCCTACCCCGTTCCTAACAATTTCCTTCCGCAACAAATTCCTCCCATACGCCCAGATATACTTGAATACTCTATGCTCCAACTCTTTCACATCCACCTGCAACAGTGGGTACATGCCAGCGACATACCAAATCCTACTGTAGACCAATGTGTTGACAGCAAGTACCCTCTGTCGCAAAGTGAGATCACTCGGCCTCCATGCAGACATACACAACCTCGCCCTTTGCACCACTCGACCTGAATTCACCTCTCTCGTCTGATTCCTATCCCTCATGTATACAATTCCACAGATAGTGATGCTATCCACCACGAACCACCCATACCCCTGACCCAACCCCCCCCACCCAGGATCCTACCTCCAACATTTTCGACTTCGCACCATTCACGCTCATCCTGGTGGTCTCGCAAAAAGTCCTTAAACCCCTCCGAACCATCTCGAAACCCACCACATTCTCCAATAGCACCGTGGTGTAGTCTACATAACCCATGACACCCTCTATCTCGCCGCCCTCCCCTCCCTGTACCCCACCGTCCACTAATCTATAGAATGAATCTTGCACGCATGCAAAGAGAATCTGTGACAGGGGACAACCCTGTCGCAGACCCCTATCCATCTCCACCACACTCCCAAGCCTGCCATTCACCTGTATTCTAACGCTAGCACCTTCATATAATGACCGAACCCAATCCACTACCTCCTCCCCGAAACCCTGTCTCCTCATCACCTCAAACAACACCTCACATTCCACACTGTCATACGCCCCTTTCCAGTCCAAAGCTAAGATGCCCCCCCCCTACCACTATCTAAAAAACCCTTAATCCTCTCATGCCCCTTAAGCACCCCTCTACCCGGGATCCCCCCCTGCCCCCCTGCAATCACCTCCTCAAGCACCCTTTTCAATCTATTTCCCAATATTTTTGCAAAGATCTTATAGTCTGCATTCATGAGCACCAATGGCCTGTAATTATTCAACATATTACCTACCTTTCCCTTTTTCACCAAAACCATTACACCCATCCCCATCCCTTTCCCCATCCTCCTATCCCACTTCATCCTATTCCTCACTTCCACCACACAACCTCTCATACTATCCCAGTGTTCCCTATAAAACTCATTTGCCAACCCATATATTCCAGGAGCTTTGCCTTTACTAAGCCCACTCACCGCCTCCCATACCTCCTCTTCGCTGACTACCCCCATACCCTCCCTATCCCCCTCCTCTAACCTCCCCACAATCCCCTCTGTAAGAATATTACAAGCCTCCAACTCCACATCCACACTACTCAGGTACCTCTGAAACCACTTGTCCACGTACACCCCTATCTCCTCTGTACCTCTAATATTCATTCCTCGCTCATAACCATCTGCACTCTCCTCTACTTCCACATATTCCATTGTCATTCTCTCCCTACGCACTCTACATTGACCTAACACATATTTTGAGGGTTTATCCCCCCACAAAACATCATCTATACCCGCCTTCATCCTACACGCCCCAAACCTCTCATTCTGTATTTCTATTAATCTATTCTTCAATTCCCTAATCTCCCCCGTAACTGCATAGCCCCCTCTCACATAACAACTCTGTAACAGCCCTTCTATATATCGTTGCATCCCATATCGCCATTCCGCCTCCTCCTTTCCCAATACAAACATACGTATGTGCGGTTTTCCCACCGACACCCACCATCCCACCAAATCTTCCTCCCGACGACCTTGTTCCCATAACCTACCCCACCAACCCGAAAACTCAACCCTTTTATCCTCACCCGATAACAACCTAACATTCAATTTCCAATATCCCCTATACCACTTAGCTACTCCCGACCAATCTACCTCAGCCAACACCCCCCTGTGGTCAGAAAAACCCACATCCAAATAACTAATCCTACCCACCACAACAGACCCCGAAACATAAATCCTATCTAAACTAGCCCCATAACCCCTCCTAACAAATGTATGCTCCCCCGAACCCCCTACCCCAACAACATCCCCCAACCCTGCATTTCATAATAAATCCCTCAGTTCAACCAACACACACCCGCCCCCCCTAGGCTCAACATCCCTCTCCCGAATTACGCAGTTAAAATCCCCCCCAACTATCAACACCCCAAGTAATCCCCTGAAAGCATAGATCATTACATCCCTTACAAATTCCACCTTCACCTTCCTGGAATGTTCTGCCGGCATGTATACACCCAAGAAACATACCCGCATTCCACCCCACTCCCCTCTACCCTCACTATCCGACCCCCCCCACACTCTTCCCAAGCATATAATTTAAAAGGGCTAGATTCTGCGACTGCTGCCGCCACCCTGCCCTTTAATTTCCCCGATGAACCAGCATACACCTTATATCCTGTCAATTGCAACTCACTTCCGCACCAAAAATTATGTTCTTGTAAAAAAGCTACATTTACACCATACCTCCTCAATGTGCATTCTACCCATGCCCTTTTAATCTCCTCCCGCAAACCATTTACATTTAATGTTAGGCACTTGAAAACAATTGTATGGGTTTGCCCTTAGGCCGCGGTGGAGGCTGCGAGACCGCCTTCCCCTTACCTCCTGTTTTACTCATCTGCCTCCCACCCTCGACCTTTTCTCTATCATGCAAAACTCCCAGGTCCTTTCTCGCCACCTCCACCATCGACTTTATACCTGTCCTCTGTGCTGGGGTCAATACATCTTCACTATCTACCTACCTATCAGTCACTGTGCCCGACCGCTTCCTCGATCCAGGCACCACTTCCATACTATCATCCCTCTCTACGCTCTCTTGCCGATGCACCTCAACCGTGACGTGCTCTCGAACTAAAGACTGCTGCTCAACACTGCTACTCACCAACTCGTCCACCACACTCACTGCCTCATCCAAACCTTCACATGCCTCCACACTAAGTACTGGCAATGGGTCGTCCAATATCCCTGTAATACCTCCTCCTTGCCGTTGCCAGAGTGTGTCTCACCAGCAGCAGCAGCCTCCTGTACAGACGCCTTTGGCAATGTATGACACACCTCCTGTGATCCTTCAACAATCTCGCTCCATAATCTAGTTCCGGCCTCCTTAGCGTCCACCGGATCCTGCACAACCTCGTGCGTCCTTACTTCCATGTCTCTTCGTCCAGCATCCACCCATTGTCCTGTCCTCCGCATGCAGTCAGCAGCCACATGCTCGTACGACCCACACAACCTGCAGGTTTTTCGTTGTCCCATGTACGTCACGTATAGCTGGGTCCTAAATTCCGGCAGGACGACGTAAGATGGAATCGGCTTGCGTAATGTCATTTTCAGGGAGTATGTCCCCTCAAAAAGGCCCTCCATCGGACCCTCACTCCACTTCCCGGCCATGGCAGCATGCACAATGCCGTAAGCTCCAAATACTTCGCTGATGTCCACTGAGTCCGATTCAAACGGCACATTCTTAACCTTAATCCACGTGTAAGTACGCGACACGTCTTTCAGTCGTACTTGTAGCCCAGAATGTACCGTATAGACTCTGTCGTGATGGCGGTCGACGGTCCTTTCGTACACCTCAGCCGTTAAGATTTTTACAAAGACTCTATTAATGCCGTTGAGCGCCACGCCATACAAATCTGCAGTCTCCAAACCATAGACGTCTCACAATATGTTTGGCAGAACTGTAGCCGCAGTAGCAGGTTGCAAAGCCCCAGTCACCATATCTATACAGACTGTGTTGAGCCTGCATCTGCTCGCCGTCGCCATGTTTACAGAAAATGAAGTTATCGTTGATCACCGCTAGGTGGCAGCCCAGGGAACAGCACACCCGCACCCGATAAGAGCTGGGTGGCCAATAACTATAGGTAGGAAGCTATCTCCTGCTATTCTCCGGCACCGCCGCCGAAACTGTAATTACACATTGTAGCCTTTATAAAGAAATAAACCTTTATCTTTATCTTTAACACCGTATGGGCGGTAGTGAAAAGATTACAGAGACACATAATGGGTCCAGGGATTGAACCATTATTTGTGGTAGTTGAGCAAAGTAGGCTAAGACAGCAGAACCTAAAACATGTTTATGAAATTGCATACACTCAGTGTCCAGAATATCATGCTGCGATTTTTTTTATCAAGGTTAGGAACCAAAGCCAATATGATACTAGGGGAAAGTGAATAAAATTTCGTAGTACCTACAGTAAGTGATCAGGCCTCGAATACCTACTACACAGCAGTCAGACAGTGAGATGGATTGCCTGATCATATCAGGAGGAGGAGGTGTTGATTCACCGGGAATTCTCCCGGCCCGGGTCTTTACCAGATGGCGACCCGGCTCCGGCTCCCTGGCATGGGAGTATCAGAGACCTATGTCTCCCATGGGAGGGGGTGCCCCTCAGCGGTGGGACCAACTGGTCACAGGCCTAGCCACATGGTAGATAGATGCTAGGCCACTCTGGTCTGCCACCTTCCCCGCCCCAAGGAGGCTGACAGGAAGGGCAGACTTGCGAGCCGCAGATGGTAGCAAGCTCCAGCCTTGGCACCTACCCTGCCCTAGAAGGGCTGGGCATGGTGATCGACCGATCATATCAAAGACAGTCTCAGCATAAACAAATTTTGGAAAAGAACCAAATCTTACCCCAAGGACCCCAATGGAAATAAGTCACTTTGCCTGACTTTTTTGGGTTATCCTAGGTAATCTACACATATGCTGCTATGTATGATAATTTATGTAACTGTATTTATGTGTACTTGTACCTGAATAAACTATAATAATAATATAATAATAATATTTTTATTTCGATGCATGTTACAAGTGTACACTGTTATTGGTAGTTACAATTATAAAACTGTAATGCAAGGAGAGCCACTGGCATGCCATGGCATTAGGGGCAGTTTATTCTAAAGACTTATTCACTAAGTACTTAATGCTAGAGAAATTGATTGAGTTTATTCTAGTTCTGTATTATTTTAAATTACAATATGATTATACATACTATTAAAAGACAATACAAGAGAGGAGGAGGAGGAGGTGTTGATTCACCGGGAAATCTCCCGGCCCGGGTCTTTACCAGATGGCGACCCGGCTCCGGCTCCCTGGCGTGGGAGTAGCAGAGACCTAAGTCTCCCATGGGAGGGGGTACCCCTCAGCAGCGGGACCAACTGGTCCCAGGCCTAGCCATATTCGCCCACAAGCACGAGGCAGGTAGGTAGATAGATGCTAGGCCACTCTGGTCTGCCACCTTCCCCGCCCCAAGGAGGCTGACGGGAAGGGCAGGCTTGCGAGCCGCAGATGGTAGCAAGCTCCAGCCTTGGCACCTACCCTGCCCTAGAAGGGCTGGGCATGGTGATCGACAATACAGGAGAAATTGGTTGAGTTTAATCTAGTTATAATAATAATAATAATATTTTTATTTCAATGCATGTTACAAGTGTACATTGTTATTGGTAGTTACAATTATAAAACTGTAATGCAAGGAGAGCCACTGGCATGCCATGGCATTAGGGGCAGCTTATTCTAAAGACTTATTCACTAAAAACTTAATGCTAGAGAAATTGATTGAGTTTATTCTAGTTCTGTATTATTTAAAATTTCAATCTGATTATACATACAATAAAAAGACAATACAAGAGAAATTGGTTGAGTTTAGTTTAGTTGTTTATTTTAATTCAAGTTACAATATGTTGATGCATTACTAGTATAATAACAATACTAGAAAATTTATTGAGTTTCTTCTAGTTATATATTTTATTTCTATTTAACAAAATGATGATACTATAATATTTAAATGAACAATATGATGATATGATATTGCAACAAGTGTTAAGGAGGATGACATATAAATTGAGATTATCTTAAGTAAAATAACATTAGGTTTGAAAGTTTGTTACAGTATGAGTATTTAGTATAGTGTGAGTAGGTGATTTTTGAGAAGAGTCTTGAATTGATTTTCGGACAAGGTTAACTTAATATTTACTGGTTGTATATTTTATTTCAAGTTACAATATGTTGATGCTATACTAGTATAATAACAATACTAGAAAAATTTATTGAGTTTCTTCTAGTTATATATTTTATTTCAAATTAACAAAATGATGATACTATAATATTTTAAATGACAATATGATGATATGAAATTGCAACAAGTGTTAAGGAGGATGACAATATAAAACTGAGATTATCTTAAGTAAAATAACATTGGGTTTGAAAGTTTGTTACAGTATGAGTATTTAGTATAGGGTGAGTAGGTGATTTTTGAAAATGGTGAAAATGGTCTGCATAGAAAGAGGCTTTTGGCATGTACACCCAACTATTATATTCCTTTGTACAACCATGTATCTTGTCAAAATAAAAATTATTATTAGTATTATTAAGATATAGAAAAGGAGGAAAATGAGCAGGAAGCGATCACCGGAAGCGCCTTTGCTCCAGCAAAGGCACTTTCTGTGATCGTACTTGCTTGGACCTCCTCTTCTTTTCTGCAACATTGCAAGCTCCTGATTATGTGTTGATTGCAACATGAAAGGCCTAGAGCTATCATTCAACTCCCTCCGTGGTTGTTTTGCATCTTGTATCGCTTGTTCGCGATTTTTGCATATGTTACTACGTAAGAATTGTAATCATCCATAATTGTGTAAGACTGTACCTAAATAGACTTACTTACTTTAATAAAGTATGTATTTTTATTTTTATTCATAATAATGAATCACGGATTTTTATGGTCATTTGTTTATAGTACAAGCGAGAAACTCGTTTTTAGTGACGATGAGGAGTTAGTGGGAGGTTATACAGGGAAAGACTAGTTACTGAGCCTCACTCATCGCCTCTCAACATGTCCAGGTTGTTGCGGCCCGCCGGAGCTTTGCTCAGAAATTATTCAAACAAGACTGCTCTGGTCAAGGTACTTGGTTAAACTTATGTTTATAGGCATCCAGAGTTTCTACTAATAAAGGCTTATCAGACATAAGATGCTCTAGACGCTTGGAAACATCAAAAAGCATCACCGTATAGATATACCTTGTACTTTTAGAAATAAAGATATATTATAATATTTTTGTCACATATATATGTCTGCAAATAAGATATAAGAAGATATTACAAGAACTCCAATGGAAATTAATTTATTCTGACTTTTTGAGGGGCTTATAATAGGTAATTTACACGTTAATATGTATGGTAATTACCACTTAAATTTGTGTAACTTGTGTAACTGCCTAAATAAACTTATGACTAATATTAATTCTTGTAATAATAATTTAATTTTATAATATTTTTGAGATAATTACACTATGGTTGGGGGTACTGACAAAAAAGTCTTCAGTACAAAGGACCCCAATGGAAATAAGTCACTTTGATTTTTTTGGGTTATCCTGGATGGTTGTCTACACATATGCTGCTATGTATGATAATCTATGTAACTGTATTTGTGTATACCTGAATAAACTTACACTATTTCTCAGGTGTTCCGTAGCTCGGTCGCTAGCACACTCCGCTCACACACTGAGGTCCATGGTTCAATCCCCGGTATGGGTGGAAACATTAGGACATGCTTCTTTAAGACTCCAGCTGTCCACGTTCACCTAGCAGTAAAATAGGTACCTGGGTGTTAGTCGACTGGTGTGGGTTGCATCATGGGGCAAAATTGACCTAATTTGCCAGAAATGCTCTGCATAAGAAGTGGCTTTCTGTATAGTAGTGTGTCATTGATGTCAGCTATGGTCTGTATATCTTGTACGTACATGGAGAAATAAATATTTTTATTTTTATCATTTATATTTTTAATTTATTTATTATTTATTATTATAATCTACTGGCAATAGAATAATCAAGCTTCTGCTTATGTCTTAAGAATGTGACTCATTTCCACTGAGGACCTTTAATTAAACCTCTCCAGTAGGTTCTTGTGCTTTATAAATTAAATAGTATGTGACTTAGACCATTTGTCTAACACCCACGTACTGTACTAACTTACTGGTAGGTCAGCAGGGGAAAGTAAGTACAATTACTATACATAGTGTAAATTACCTAGGATAACCCAAAAAAGTAGGTGACACAGTGGAACCTCGGTTTTTGTATGTCCTAGTTTGTATGTAAAACTATAGTTATTCTCTATAAAATGTATTTTTTTTTTTTTTAAATATTTTTGGGTGTTTGGAATGGATTAATTGGATTTACATTATTTCTTATGGGAAATATTAACAAAAAATACATTTTATACCTGAAGTTTACCTGGAGAGAATTCCAGGGGTCAACGCCCCTGCGGCCTGGTCTGTGACCAGGCCTCATGTTGGACCAGAGCCTGATCAACCAGGCTGTTACTGCTCTCTGCACACAGTCCAACGTACGAACCACAGCCTGGCTGGTCAGGTACCGACTTTAGGTGCCTGTCCAGTGCCTGTTTGAAGACAGCCAGGGGTTTGTTGGTAATCCCCCTGATGTATGCTGGGAGGCAGTTGAACAATCTTGGGCCCCTGACACTTAGTGTTGTCCCTCAATGTGCTAGTGGCACCCCTGCTCTTCATTGGGGATGTTACATCGCCTGCCGAGTCTTTTGCTTTCAGGAGTGATTTTTGTGTGCAAGTTTGGTACTAATCCTCGAGAATTTTCCATGTGTATAAATAATGTATCTCCACCTGGTTCTAGAGTACAGGTTTAGGAACTTCAAGCGTTCCCAGTAATTGAGGTGCCGTGGAAGGTTCTCTGCACATTTTCAAGGTCAGCAATTTCACCCGCCTTGAAAAGTTTCAGTTAGTGTGCAGCAATATTCCAGCCTAGATAGAACAAGCGATCTATAAAGTGTCAACATGGGGTTGGCATCCCTGGTTTTGAAGGGTCTTATTATCCATCCTGTCATTTTTCTAGCAGATGCAATTGCTCCGTGTTATGGTCCTGAAGGTGAGATCCTCTGACATGATCACTCCCAGGTCTTTGACATTAGTTTTTATCCACATTAGTTTTTTAAGGCAGGTGAAATTGCTGACCTTGAAAATGTGAGAAACCTTCACGGTCGCATAACTGCGATAAACCACCAATTACTGGTAACGCTTGAAGTTCCTAAACCAGTACTCTCTAGAATAACTCTGTATAGTTTTACATCAAACTAGGGCATACAAAATCCGAGGTTCCACTGTATTTTCCTTTTAAGGGCTCCTTGACGTGGTAAGAAAGCACGGTCTGAGGAATTGGACCTTTTTGGGCTTCTTCCTCAGACCGAACCTAATTTCCCCCAATCCCCCTCCCTTCCCATCTCCCCCATCCTCCCTTTCCCTTTTCCTCCTCCTCCTCATCCCTCCCTTATTCTTCCCAGTTTTTCCCTGGGAGCTTCTCTCCCTCAGGCATTCTAGTTCCTTAGTGGGGGAAGGGGATGTAGTCCATCCCATTCCGTTGAGGTCCTTGGCGGTGTGGTTTGCCGTGGGAAACTGGGTCGCCCGGGGATGTCCCATCCCCCTCCGGTCACCCGGGGGGGCGGATCTTTAAGGGGGGGTTATCTCGGGGGCCACCTT